>UESW01004723.1:309318-502404 GCA_900491605.1 Calamus simplicifolius
ATATTCTTTAAGTCTTCACTTAAGGAGCTGGTAGATGAACTGAGAGTAGACTCAATCGATGCAACCCGATCACTGAGTGAATATAAGGCTTCTTTTAAATTCATAAACTTTTCATTAAATTCTTCTTTCAGTCTATTTTCATGCTCACTTATCTCAGATTTGAATAATGATCTAAGCTGATCTAACTGTATATCAGAAAAGCTACCAGATGATAATGTAGAAGACTGAGCAGGAGCAACAGCAGGAGCAGGGGTAGAATCAGAAGCAGGAGCAGGAACAGACTCTGGAACAGACGAGCACTGAGGAGGCTCAGGTGATGAATGTCTCATAGAAGGTCTGGGGGCCTCAGCATCTATATCTCTGTCCTCTGTAACATTCTTTCTCTCCCAATTGCCATTTTCTTAACAAACCCCATTCGATGTATAGTGGCCAAAGAGTAAAATCCGTATGCCTTAGTTCCTTTTTCGGCTCACTATCACCAAATACAATCCCTTGGCTTTGAAATAACTTAGTTAAAACCATGCCATAGGGCAAACTTGATTTCTTTTTCCCACCACAATCTGCAATGTACCATATTATCATCCGAGGTAGATTGATGGGCTTCCCAGAAACAACAGCATCCATAACAAAAATATCTCTCTCAGATACATAGTCGAATCTGCCGTCTTAGGGAAAAAAATCCTGCTGCAGATGTTGTGAAGCAATCTTAAGTCCAGTGGCAGCTGACTAGCAAATACTTCTTCAAATCCCTCAAAATTTCTATTCAATAATCTAGTGAGGGCTGGAGACCTATCCTCTGGGTCAAAGGTGGATGGTCCAGATAGGGGTAAGTCCAATAATCTAGATAGAATGAGGCAGTGACATTCAACCAATGCCTCTAACTTGCTGACTAAGCCATCATCTCCTCTAGTCAAATTCTTGTAAAACTCTTTAACTAGCAGGGTAGGTGGGACAGTCCAATGAGCATATCTCTCAAATCCCATCTCAATTGTTGTCTACCTACAAGAATCCTTCTTCTCAAACAAATCAAAATCAAACTTTCTTCCTGTGTAAACTCTACTGCAAGATGATCTACCTGAGGAGTAGGAGCTAGGAGCAGGAGAATCACTCGAAGAGGAAGAGGAAGAATCCGGAGTCGGCTCGCGGACGGGTCGACGCACGGTCTTCTTCCTCTTCATCCGGCGCCACTACTAGCTCCACGGGTTTTGGGGCCATTGATCTTGGAATGATTGTTTCAGAGGTTATTTGAGGTTTGGAGGGTTTTGGGAAAGCTTTGGAGAGGATTTGGAATGATTTGGAATCGATGATGGTCGGCTCGTGCCCTAAATAAGCGACTGGGACCACGTCGAGTCGACTCGCGCAAAGTGTGGAGTCGGCTCGGACTAGTCACAGAGCACGGACACGATCTCGAGTCGACTCGCTCAGAGAAGGGGTCGACTCCTGAGTTTCAGCAGAAACTCGAGTCGACTCCGATACTCTCGAGTCGGCTCCGAACCATTTCAGAGAAAAAAGATTAAGATTCAGAGAATCTGAAATGAGTCCGGATTTGATCTTTGAGTATGATTAAAAATCATGGATTTTGAGAGATCAAATTGATATGAGTTCTAGATAAAATTTCCTTAAGATTTTGAGAATTTGAAAGAACTCTAGATATATTTCCTTAGAGGTTTCAAAATTTATTCAAAAGGGTTACAAATTCCTAACTCTCCTCTAAGATAACAAAATCTTTCTTCGCTTAAAGGTTTTGTAAAGATGTCAGCTAGTTGTTCTTCAGTGTTTACATAATCTAAACAAATTTCATCATTAGCTACATGTTCCCTTATAAAATGATATCTAATTTCTATGTGTTTTGTCCTTGAGTGTTGAATCGGATTTTTAGTTAAATTGATTGCGCTAGTGTTATCACATCTTATGGGTGTTTTATCAAGTGTGATACCATAGTCTTCAAGTTGTCGCTTAATCCATAGGATTTGCGCACAGCAACTTCCAGCTGCTACATATTCAGCTTCAGTAGTTGATAATGCAACTGAATTTTGCTTTTTGCTAAACCATGTGATTAAGTTACTTCCTAAGAAATGGCATGCACCACTTGTGCTTTTTCTATCTAATTTACATCCAGCATAATCAGAATCCGAATATGCAATTAGGTTTAATGTAGAGTCTCTAGAATACCATAAACCTACATTTTTAGTTCCATTTAGATATCTTAAAATTCTTTTAACAGCTATTAAATGTGATTCTTTAGGTTCAGATTGAAATCTAGCACATAAACATACTGAAAACATAATATCTGGTCTACTTGCTGTTAAATAAAGAAGGGATCCGATAATACCTCGATAATACTTTTGATCAACCTTTTTACCTTCTTCATCTTTGTCCAGCTTGCATGAAGGACTCATTGGAGTTCCGAGGGGTTTCATTGTTTCCATACCAAACTTTTTGAGTAGTTCTCTTGTGTATTTGGTTTGGTTGATAAAGATTCCCTCCTTGCATTGTTTGATTTGGAGTCCAAGGAAGAAGTTGAGTTCTCCCATCATGCTCATCTCGAATTCTCCCTGCATCAACTTTGCAAATTCTTGACAAAGAGAATCGTTAGTAGCACCAAAAATAATGTCATCTACGTATATTTGTACTACAAGTAAATCTTTACTTTTTCTTTTCAAAAACAAAGTTTTATCAACATTTCCTCTTGTAAAATCATTTTCTATTAAGAATTTACTTAACCTATCATACCAAGCTCTAGGTGCTTGTTTCAAACCATATAAAGCTTTGTGCAATTTAAAAACGTGATTTGAAAATTCGTGATCTTCAAAACCTGGTGGTTGTTCTACATAAACTTCTTCATTTATAAATCCATTTAAAAATGCGCTTTTACATCCATTTGAAATAAGTTAAAATTCATATGACATGCAAATGCAAGTAATAGCCTAATGGCTTCTAATCTAGCTACAGGTGCAAAGGTTTCATCAAAATCAATACCTTCCTCTTGATTATATCCTTTAGCAACCAATCTAGCTTTGTTTCTAATTACTATGCCATTTTCATCTAGTTTATTTCTAAAAACCCATTTTGATCCTATTACTGAATGATTTTTAGGTCTTTCAACTAAAGTCCAAACATTATTTCTAGTAAATTGATTTAGTTCTTCTTGCATTGCTAACATCCAATTATTATCTTTTTCAGCTTCTTCTATAGTTTTAGGTTCAATTTGTGATACAAATGCAAGATGATTACTAATATTTCTCATAATGATCTAGTTCTTATTCCTTGAGATGGATCGCCTATAATCAATTCCTTAGGATGACTATGAGCATATCTCCAGTCTCTTGGAAGATCTATATCATTATGATCAATATTGACATCATCGTCCTTATGTGAATCATCATCTTTAGCCTCTTGTTCATGATCAGAAGATACTTCAATATTAAGTTTTTCAAGATCTTTTTCAATTATGTTTGTATCTTCCTCATCATCAATCTTTTCAGATCCAGTTGCTAAAGATTCATCAAAAACTACATGTATGGATTCTTCAACTACTAAGGTTTTCTTGTTAAAGATTCTATATGCCTTACTAGTCGTTGAATAACCTAGAAAAATTCCTTCATCAGATTTAGCATCAAATTTTCCTAAGTTGTTTTTACCATTATTATGAATGAAACATTTACATCCAAATGCATGAAAGTATTTTATATTTGGTTTTCTTTCATTCCATAATTCATAAGGTGTTTTCTTTAATATTGGTCTTATTAAAGCTCTATTTAAGATGTAACATGCTGTGTTAATTGCTTCCGCCCAAAAATACTTTGGTAAGTTGCTTTCGCATAGCATGGTACGGGCCATGTCTTCTAGAGTCCTATTTTTTCTTTCAACTACACCATTTTGTGTGGAGTCCTAGGGGCTGAAAAATTATGATTAATTCCATTTTCAGAACAAAAACTTTCAAATAAGTGATTTTCAAATTCTGTTCCATGATCACTTCTTAGAGATACTATAGTAGTTTTTCTCATTTGTGACTTTCTTGAAGAATTTCAGGAATATCGAGAAAGTCTCATCTTTGTGAGCTAAAAACATTACCCAAGTATATCTAGAATAATCATCTACAATCACTAGACCATATTTCTTTCCTCCTAGACTTGTGGTTCTAGTTGGTCCGAAAAGATCCATGTGAAGTAGCTCTAAAGCCCTAGAAGTTGAAACAATGTTTTTAGATTTGAAAGAACTTCTAGTTTGTTTTCCAAATTGACATGCATCACATATTTTGTTATTTTCAAAATCTAGTTTAGGTAATCCTTTAACTAAATCCATTTTAATTAGTTTTGAAATAAGGTGTGTGCTTGCATGACCTAATCTACGATGCCACAACCAACTAATTTCATTTATGTTAGCATTGTCAGCAATTAGCAATGATCACTCAGATAATTTTTCTAAGTCAACTAAGTAAACATTGCCATGTCTATAACCAGTAAAACAATGCTATCATCAATAGAATTAGTACAGTGCATAATAGAAGATTTAAATGAAACATTAAAGTTTTATCACATAATTGGCTTATACTAATTAGATTATGCTTTAAACCATCAACATAAAGTACATTATCAATAAATATAGATGGAGTTATGCGAACTTTACCAAGGCCCATAATTTGACCTTTACCGTTATCGCCAAACGTCACAACTCCACCTTTCTTTTCTTCTAGGGTGATGAATTCATCTTTGTCACCCGTCATATGTCTTGAGCAGCCACTATCAAGGTACCACTTTTTCTTTGATCTTTTGGCTACAAGACATTCCTGCAATATAATCAAACTTTATGTTTAGGTACCCAAGCTTTCTTGGGTCCTTCATGGTTAGTAGCAACAAAAATTGTTCCTTTCGGAACCCATATTTTCTTTGCTTTAACATTTAACTTGTTGTTATTATTTAATGTTTTGCATTCAAATGATTTATGACCTTTTTCATTACATTTAAAACAAGTTATATTACTTTGGTTGGCTTTTACAAAAATATTCTTTAAAGATTTTTGTTTCCTTAATGTGTTATATCCTAAACCAGCTTTGTCAAAAACAGCTTTTTGACTATCTAAATCATGTTAAGTTTAGTTGAACTTAAGTGAATTTCTCAACAATGTCTTTATATTTTTAACATCTTTCTTAAGAGAGTCATTTTCTTTAACTTGCTGTTCTTTTCTAAAGCTAAAGTTTCTAATTGATCTTTTAAATCTTTTGTTGAGTTTTTAGTTTCAGATTTTAACAAATCTATTTCTTGATTAAGATTATCTCTTTCTTTGCTAAGTTCTTCTTTTTCATTAGTTAAGTTCTTAACTTCTAAAGCTAATTCATTTTTACTTTTAGCTAAGCTAATATTGTCATTTTTCAAAAACTTATACTTCTTTTTCAAGGATTTAAAATCAATCATAAGTTCATTGAAAGCCTCAAACATTTCATCAAATGTAAATTCATCATTTGAGTTTTCAGAACTTACCTCATTGTCGTTGTCGTCGTCGTTGGCCATGAAGCAGATATTGGCAACTTCCTTTTGTTCTTCTTCTTCCGACGAGGAAGATTCATCAGACCATGTTGCCATGTATGCTTTCTTCTTTTTCTTGTAGGCCTTTTTCAGCAAAGGACAATCATATCTAAAGTGCCCTGGCTTTTTGCACTCATAACATACTAAGGGCTCTTTTCTTTTTCTTTCTCCTTGTCCTTTTTCTTATCCTTTTCTCTCAAATTCTTGCTCCAAATTTCTTTTTATGGAAGGGCCTTTTTCTCATAAACTTTCTGAATTTTTTGGCCAAGAGAGCAGTTTCCTCATCATCTTCATCATTACTTTCACTGCTGCTCTCTTCCATTTCTGCAGTCTTGAGGGCAAGTGTTTTCTTCTTTTTGTTTCCTCCTCAACATGCTGCTTCATTGTTAGCTCGTGGGTCATTAAGGATCCTAGAAGCTCCTCTAAAGGTAATGCATTGAGGTCCTTTGCTTCTTGGATAGCAGTGACTTTCGCTTCCCACGATCTTGGTAGTGACCTAAGAATTTTGCGCACAAGGTCAGCATTAGAATAAATTCTACCAAGACTCTTTAAACCATTCACAATATCAGTGAATCTAGTGAACATGCATGTGATGGTTTCAGTTTGTTCCATTGTAAACAATTCATATTTATGAACCAAAATATTTATTTTTGATTCCTTACTTGGTTTGTTCCTTCATGTGTTATTTCCAACCTATCCCAAATTTCTTTTGCGGAATTACATGTTGAGATTCGGTTGAATTCATTTGAGTCTAAGGAACAATATAAAATGTTAATGGCTTTAGCATTTAATTGTGCCATTCTCCTATCATTATCATTCCAATCCCTTTCGGGCTTAGGAACAATAGTGCCTCAATAAGGTGTGTGGGTGTACTAGGTCCATTTATTATTACTCCCCACAATTCATAGTCAGAAGCTTGAATGAATATTCTCATTCTAGCTTTCCAATATGAATAGTTGGTTCCATTAAATAAAGGAGGTCGATTCGTAGAATGACCTTCAGCAAAACATGAACCACTTTGTGTTGCCATAAGGATCTTTAGCCCTTGATCGTGAGATCAAATTCTAAATGAGCACTTGCTCTGATACCAATTGTTGGCCCAGATGGCAACCCAAGAGGGGGGGGGTGAATTGGGTTCTTAAAAATTTAAGACTTTTTAACTTTTGATTAGTTAGCAAGATGTGCAAGTGAGAGGCTAACTAAAATCAATACACAAGCAAATAAAGAGAGATAGAGAGAGAGAAAATAGCACGGCAAACACAAGATAATTTTATAGTGGTTCGGTGCAACCAACACCTACGTCCACTCCCAAGATTCACTTGGGTCCACACTATAATCTCTCTAGATTACAGCCGAGTTGTTTTCCAAGCTCACAACTCAAACTTGTTGTTTTCCGGGTGCACAACGAACCCAGCTGGTTTTACTCGGGCTTACCAGCACAAAACCCTACACGTTGTTTTTCACGGGCTCACAACTAACCCAACACAAGCACTCCGGCTTGCAACGAGGTATACCAACCTCCACTGATTCAATCCACTGATTGAATCAGCAAACAAAAAATAAAGTGTTTGAATAATAAAATGCTCCCCTTGAGCAAATATACAAATGAAGTACAAAAAAAAGGTTAGAAAAGCCTGATAGTATTGCAGATGGTAGTGGCTTTGGCTTTCTTCCTTCTTCTCTTTAACTCCTCTTGAAGTGTTGAATCAGCCTCAGCAAGATTCTTGACCGTTGAAACTTTGGAGTTGAGATGAAGCTTTTTCTCCTTTTGAAAATCCTTCGATTTGACCTTTGAAAAGCTTGTGGATTTTCTTTTGACTCTTGTGGATTGATGAGAAGGAGCAGACGAAACTTCCTCTTGGATTTCACTCCTTTTGAATCACTCTATTTGAGCTAGAAGATTTTTCCAATATGCTCTGTTTTTCCCTCTTTTCAAAGATATTCTTTTCTCTCTTTTTGATTTTTCTTTTTTTGATTTGAAAAGAGCTCCTCTATTTATAGAATCTGCAAAAATATATCCGTTAGAACAAAGAAAAATAGCCGTTATTTGAAAATCTTACCGTTGGGGCTGATGTGTCATCGTTAAAAATCGCGCCCAGATTTCGTGGAGTCGACTCGAGCTTTGTGGGAGTCGGCTCGAAGTCGATTACTAAAAATAGAAACATTTTAACATTGAAGGGTCGACTCGCGAAAACTAAAGTGTCGGCTCAAAGGGGAGTCGACTCGAGGAAAATGGGGAGTCGACTCGAGAAGTGCTCAAAAATGGTTTCTGTTGTCTGAGTCGAGTCGGCTCGCACAGTCAGGAGTCGGCTCGCGAAGGTCAGGGGTCGACTCTTGAAAACTCAAGTGTCGACTCAGAGAAAATCAGACATTTTGGGGAGTCGACTCGGAAACCCTTGAGTCGGCTCGGAGCGATACAAAAATCAGAAAAATGTTCTGATAGACTTTAAAACTCGTCCCAAATAAATTTAAAATATAAATTTGACTTGAATACATTAAATATGACATTAAGCATGGATTCAAGACATGTTTCAAGAATTCATCGATTGAATTATAATGTGTAAAAATTCCTTTTTGAAATCTTTTAAGCATAGAGTTGAAACTCCTTTTTCAATTGATTCAAAACTCATTGAATATAACCATTGATAGTCCATTCCTTTCAATTTGAATAAGCTCAAGGTTTTTGATAAATAAACTCATTGTTTCTTTAAGGTACTCATGGCTTTTGGAAATCATCAAAATCAATAAAGTTGGGGCAATTATGTTTCAATAATTTCTCACACCAGGGCTTTTGTGTCGACCGGGGTCGGGCTTAAGCTGCTAAGAGCCGGCAGCACGCCGCTCTGCCAGTGGCACACTGGGCTTTATGCCTGGCTGGCCCAGGGCTTTTGTGTCGACCGGGGTCGTGCTTAAGTTACTGAGCCGGCAGCACGCCGTTTTGCCAGTGGTACACTGGGCTTTATGTATGGCTGGCCCAGGGCTTTTGTACCGACCGGGTCGGGCTTAAGTTGCTAAGAGCTGGCAGCACGCCGCTCCGCCAGTGGTACACTGGGCTTTGTGCCTGGCTGGTCCAGGGCTTTTGTGTCGACCGGGGTCGGGCTTAAGCTGCTAAGAGCCAACATCACGCCGCTCTGCCAGTGGCACACTGGGCTTTATGCATGGCTGGCCCAGGGCTTTTGTGCCGACCGGGATCGGGCTTAAGCTGCTAAGAGCCGGCAGCACGCCGCTCTGCCAATGGTACACTGGGCTTTGTGCCTGGCTGGCCCAGGGCTTTTGTGCCGACCGGGGTCGGGCTTAAGTTGCTGAGAGCGGCAGTACGCCGCTCCGCCAATGGTACACTGGGCTTTGTGCTTAGCTGGCCCAGGGCTTTTGTGCTGACCGGGGTCGGGCTTAAGCTGCTGAGAGCCGGCAGCACGCCGCTCTGCCAGTGGTACACTGGGCTTTATGCCTCGCTAGCCCAGGGCTTTTGTGCCGATCGGGGTCAGGTTTATGTTGCTGAGAGCCGGCAGAACGCCGCTCTGCCAGTGGTATGTTGGGCTTTGTGCCTGGCTGGCCCAGGGCTTTTGTGCCGACCGGGGTCGGGCTTAAGTTGCTGAGAGCGGCAGCACGCCGCTCTGCTAGTGGTACACTGGGCTTTGTGCCTGGCTGGCCCAGGGCTTTTGTGCCGACCGGGGTCAGGCTTAAGTTGCTGAGAGCCGGCAGCACGCCGCTCCCCAGTGGTACACTGGGCTTTGTGCCTGGCTGGCCCAGGGCTTTTGTGCCGACCGGGGTCGGGCTTAAGTTGCTACACTGAGGTACTAGAACCCACATTCATTAATACAGAATGACGGGTGAAGACCCAGAAGAATACAAGCAAGATATTTAATGTAAGAAAGGGATGTACTACTGATAGTACCGACGGAGGTTGTCAGCGTTCCACGTCCGGGGAAGTGTTTCCCATCCAGCTCTTCAATCTTGTATGCTCCATGGCGGAGCGCTTCGGTGATCCGGTAAGGCCCTTCCCAATTCGTAGCCAGCTTACCCCCTTCCGTCGGCTTCGAGACTTCAGCTCGTCGAAGGATTAGGTCTCCTAGCAGGAAAGTCCTGGGACGCACACGGGCGTTGTAATATTTGGCGGCCCATTGCCGGTAGACCGCCATCCGAAGTTGCGCTCGGTCTCGCACTTCCTCCACTAGGTCGAGGTTGGCTCGCAGCCGATCTGGGTTGTCTTCCTCGTTGTACGACTCTACGCGAGGGCTCGGGGAGCCAACCTCCACCGGGATGACAGCTTCGGACCCAAAGACTAGGCTGAATGGGTCTCACCGGTGGGGGCTCATGGCGTTGTGTGGTAGGCCCACAGCACATTGGGGAGCTCCTCCACCCACCGTCCCTTACAAT
The DNA here is from genome assembly GCA_900491605.1 of Calamus simplicifolius. Lineage (NCBI taxonomy): Eukaryota > Viridiplantae > Streptophyta > Magnoliopsida > Arecales > Arecaceae > Calamus > Calamus simplicifolius. Next base: position 319,221 of record UESW01004723.1, read on the forward strand.
CATCCAGTCGGGTTCTCAGTCCTTGGAGAATGATGCGATTAGTTACCTCGGCTGCCCCGTTGGTCTAAGGGTGCCCGACGGAAGTGAATTTCTAGCGGATGCTCAGTTCGGAGCAGAATTCCTAGAAGGGCGTGTTGTCAAACTGCCGGCCATTGTCGGTGACCAGGGTGTGCGGCAGTCCGAACCGGCATATAATGGACTTCCAAAAGAAGGATCTTACCTTGCTTTCCGTGATCTTAGCAAGGGCCTCGACTTCAATCCACTTGGTGAAGTGATCAACGGCCACCAGGAGGAACTTGCGCTGTCCAGTCGCCGGGGAAAATGGTCCCAGGATATCCATACCCCACTGGGCGAAGGGCCAGGGTGCCACCAAGGGGGTTGACTGAGACATCGGCTATCGCTGGATATTAGCATGGCGCTGACAGCTATCACATCTCTTAACGAGCTCGGCTGCGTCCTCCTTCATGGTCAGCCAAAAGTACCCCTATCGTAGGGCCTTGTAAGCTAGGGCTTTGCCCCCCAGGTGACTTCCGCATATGCCTTCATGGATCTCCGCAGGATGTAGTCTGATTCTGCTGGTCCCAAGCACCTGAGGACCGGGTATGAAAATGATCTTCGATAAAGCTTCCATTTATCATCAGGAACCTCGGGGCCCTCCGCCTGAGTAGTCTGGCCTCAGCGGGGTTCTCAGGGAGAGTGTCGTCGTCAAATATCGGACGTAGGCATCCATCGAGGAGGCCCTTGCTCAACCTGTAACGCTTCATCCGCAACTTCAATGCTTGGGGCCTGAAGGTGCTCCACATATGTTCTTCCCAGCGTCCCATCGGCGAAGTGGCTAGACGGGATAACGCGTCGGCCCTAGCATTCTCCTAGGGAATGTAGCTGACACGGAATTAAGAGAACCGAGAGGCTTGGAATTGCACCTACTCAGGTAACGGGACATGGTCGGTCTCTAGCTTCGTACTCCCCAGTGACCTGCCCAGAAATAAGCTGAGAGTCCGTGAAGGCCCTTAAACGCCCTGCGCCTAGCTCCTCAGCCAACCTCATTCCCGCTAACAGGGCTTCATACTCCGCCTGGTTGTTGTCGCCAGAACTGGAATCGAAGAGCATACTCCACTTCCTCCCCTTCAGGGCTCGCAAGAATGAGTCCGGCTCCGCTTCCCTGAGAATTTGCTGCTCCATCTACGTGCAGAATCCAGTCCTCCTTTTCTGCCTCCTCAGTTGAGGGAGGGTCCACACACTCCTCCGGGCATATCTCCTCCAAACCCTTCTCGGTCCAGGAACACTCAACCAAGAAATCAGCTATCACCTGAGACTTCATGGCCGACATTGGTCGGATGGATAGGTCAAATTCACTCAGTTTGATGGCTCATTTGGCTAGCCGACCGGAGGTGTCAGGACGAGACAAGATGGTCCGAAGAGGTTGGTCCGTGAGCACCACGATGGGATGAGCCTAAAAGTAGGGTCAGAAGCGTTGGGCATAGACCACCAGGGCAAAAATGATCTTCTCGGTTCTAGAGTATCTGGTCTTGGCATCGTGAAGTACCTTGCTGGTGTAGTAGACGGCCTCTATACTCCATCAACATCCATGCACAAGCACAGAACTGACAGCTTTTGGGAGGCTGCGAGGTACATGAAGAGCTCCTCCCCATTCTTTGGCTTGGATAACAGCGGGGGAGTGGATAGAAATTGCTTCAACTCTTCGAAGGCACCCTGATACTCCTTTGTCCACTCGAAGCCATTGACTTTGTGCAGCGCCTTAAAGAAGGGCAGGCACCTTTCTGCCGATCTTGACATGAAACGACTCAAAGCCACCACCCTCCCGATTAGGTTGCACCTCCTTCTTATTAGCTGGGGGCCTCATATCCAAGATAGCCCTGATCTTATCGGGGTTGGCTTCAATCCCTCGCTGGGTTACCATAAAGCCCAGAAACTTGCCTGCCGCCACCCCGAAGGCACACTTGTGGGGGTTAAGCCTCATCCGGTATCGGCGCAGTTGTTGAAGGTCTCCTCGAGGTCGGACATGATCAACAGCACTGGTGCTCTTGGTCAGCATATCATCCATGTACACCTTCCATGTTACGCCGATCTGGTCCTCAAAGACCTTATTCATCAACCTTTGATAGGTGGCTCCGGCATTCTTCAGCCCAAATGGCATCACCTTGTAGCAGTAAATCCCTTTTTCTGTAACAAAAGAGGTGGCTTCTTCATCTGCCAGGTTCATCCTGATCTGATTGTACCCCGAGAATGCGTCCATGAAACTAAGGGTCTCATGCCTGGACGTGGCGTCCACTAGCTGGTCGATCTGGGGTAACGGGAAGCTATCTTTGGAGCATGCCTTGTTGAGGTCGGTAAAGTCCACGCACATCCTCCACCTCCCACTGGCCTTGCGAACCATCACGACATTCGCCAGCCAGTCTGGATAGTGCACCTCGCGGATATGATCGGCCGCCAGTAGCTTCCGCACCTCCTCATCCACGGCCTTTTGTCGATCAGGGCGAAACTCCTTTTCTTCTGCCGGATAGGTCGGCACTCCGACCTAATGTTAAGTTGGTGGGTAATCACCTCTTCTGGAACTCCTGGCATATCGGATGCCAACCAGCGAAGACATGCATTGGCTCGCAGAAAGGTGAGGAGTCGGTCATGAGCCTTCTCCGGGAGTAGGGCTCCAATCCGAATTGTCTTCGTGGGTCCTCCCCGAGAGGAAAAGTAAGCAGGCGCTCGGCCGGCTCTCTTCTTCTCTCCAGGTCCCGAGGATCCAGTATCTCAGGTACTGGCGCGGGTGCCACCCCCTGCGGACTAGGGGCCATGTGGTAGCAAAGTGAGGGCGGATTCTGCTCTCCCCGCATCTCCCGACTCCTTCGCTGGTAGGAAACCTCACGAGGAGCCTCTTAGTGGATATGACAGCATCCAAAAGATTGAGCCCGGGCCTCCCGAGGATCGCGTTGTAAGCAAAGGGCACACGGACCACCAAGAAGTTCATGAAAACCATACTTTGACGCGGGGTTATGCCAGTCGTAACAGGGAGAGTGACCTCCCCCTCGACTTTCACAGAATCTCAGTGAACCCCATCAGGGGCGTGACGACGGGCCGGAGCAGATCGGCGATAGGTTCATGCGAACAAAAGCATCATAGTTCAAAACATCCACAGAGCTCCCACTATCAACTAGAATTCTCTTTACAGGATGTTTAGCGATCGTCATGGACACGACGACGCTATCATCATTTTTGTTTACCACCTCCTCTAAGTCCTTTTTAAAGAAAGGAATTATAGAATCCAACTCCCCCTCCCCTCTTGGCCTCTTCGGCAGGCCTCCTGCCCCCCAGAAAATCATTGCCACCGTCTTCTCTGTTGGGGCGTTGTCAATCATCGGCGGCGGGGGCGCTGACGGGCCAGGAACTCCCGGGTTGTTCCTCTGGACAAACTTTCCCAGCTGGCCTCGTTGGATAAGGTCTTCTATAGCCTTCTTCAGCTGGTGACAGTAGTCAGTATCATGGCCGTGATCCGGTGATAACGACAGTAGAGGTTCTTGTTGCGAGGGATCTTCGGGTTTATTGGAGGAGGGCGCTGAAGATAATGCTCCCCTTCAATCTCGAGCAAGATCTGCGATATCGGAGCGAGCAGTGGGGTGTAGGGTCCATCTCTGGTGCAGGGGCTCGACGGTTGTCTGGCCGGCGAGGAGGCTCAGGTTTTCTGGGTGAGCTTCGACAGGTTCCGGTCGGGCCGGTTTCTTGGAGACGCTCCCACTAGCCTCGCGCCGGGAGGAGTCGGCCTCGTCAGCTCGAATGTATTTCTGGGCCCGGGTCAAGAGCTCGGCGTAGGAGCCGGGCGGCTTCTTGTCAAGGGAGTACGCGAAGCGAGACAGGAGAAGCCCTCGCTTCAAGGCCAAAGTGGCCACTGAGTCTTCAAAATTGTAGACCTCCAGGGCCGCTTCCTTGAACCGAGCGACGTAATCCCGTAAGGACTCACCGCTCTTCTGCTGGACGGCGAAGAGGCTATCTGCTACCCTTGGAATCTTTGGTAGGCATCAAAATGGGCCAAGAATGCTCTTTCCAACTGGCGGAAGGAATCAATACTCCATGGTGGCAGATAAGAGTACCAAGCTCGGGCGGCATTCTTCAAGGGGCTGGGAAGGCGATGCACATGAGCGAATCGGTGGCCCCCTGGACTTGCATGAGAACTTTATAACTTTCTAAGTGGTCCAAGGGGTCTGTGGTCCCATCATAAGGATCTAGCTGGGGAAGGCGGAACCGGGTGGAGATGGGCTCTTCCATGATGCGGTGAGACAACGGAGGCCGGCTGTCGTAGTCTCTCTGGCAGGTGGGTGATCCGGCGACTAAGTTCCTCCAACCTCTGGTTATACTCGTCGAGTCGACTCGGCTCGATGGGCTATCCGACCATCAAAAGACCCCTCCCCCGAAGATTCAGAAGGATGTAGAACGGTGACGGCGATGTCTACGGGTGCGCTCCGCCTCCTTCCCATGTCGCCGCCTAGGAGAGACACTGGCATGTTGGGAAGGCGACCGGTGTCTCTTAGAGGCTTCCGGTGGTGAGGCTTGGGCGGAGCTTGATGGTGGTGAGCCCCGGTACCGGTGATCTCCTTTGGAAGGAATGCTGGCTGGGTTGCACCACCCCTGGAACTAATGGATTTGGCTCCGGCTGCTGCGGGGCCGCCTGTTGGTGCTGCAAGCCCTGAACCGCCGCTGCCAGGATTGGACTTGTGTGGCTAGGGCGGCGAATCGATCTTCCTGGAACTGTTGCGGAGGAGGTGCAAGGATATCGACCAGATGAGCGAAAAGGTCCATCCTCCTGGGGATGTAACGATGCCGGAACACTGGCCGGAGAGCTGAGGGGGCATCCGCGAGTGGATCGGCTCCTCAGCGCTGCCCCCCAATGCAACTAGCAGAGACTCCCTTTGCACGGGTCGTCACCATGGCTTCAAGAGCCCAAGGAGAGAGATTGCAGATTGATGGTTTGATGTCTTTCTCTTTCCCCCCTTCCTGGCATGCCAATCTGATGATGCCAAGTCACCTTCTTGAAGCATCGGGGAAGACGGACGTCCTTCTCTCCGGACCCCTACAAGAAAAGTCCCGAAGATCGGATGCTCCGGTGGGACCTTCCGATGCTCAAGTTAGTCACTTGGGATCAGATGAGAACTGCTCAGCAGAAGGGAGCTGAAACAGTTAGGGTTTTAGCTAGTAGGAAGAAAACTAGAAAACCAGAGTTCAGGATCCTACTCACAGCGCGGGCGCATGCTTTTATACCTGTTCGAATGTCCCCCTTCTATTCCTAAGATTACTGATTTTTAGGGGCCCAGTTCAATAACGGACAAAAATACGGGGCCGACGATGATAGGTCGTACTGTCATCGTACACACCGGACGCATCATGAGTTACCGGTCAGTACGACCTCATAGATGTCTCGCATCTGGGGTCGTGTCTGGTGCGCCACCACTGGACATGATCGTGCACAGCGACGGACAGGTGGTGGTCCGCATACCGTAACGGGGTATGGCCATGCACAGTGACAGGGATACAATGGATCATACGCCGTTATGAGGTATGGCTACCCTCTGCCACGGATGTGCGGCGGATTATGTAGGCATGTCAGGTGGCCCAGAGTGGCCTGACCATGCGTCGGGGATTGAGATACCGTTCATGCGCCCCGAGACCGAGAGGGAGGTCTCAGGGGTTGATGTACTGCTCATGCGCCCCGAGACCGAGAGGGAGGTCTCGGGGGTTGATATATTGTTCATGCGCCCCGAGACCGAGAGGAAGGTCTCGGGGGTTGATATACTGTTCATGCGCCTCCCGAGCACCGAGAGGAGAGGTCTCGGGGTTGATATACTGTTCATGCGCCCCGAGACCGAGAGGAGGTCTCGGGGTTGATATACTGTTCATGCGCCCCGAGACCGAGAGGGAGGTCTCGGGGGTTGATATACTGCTCATGCGCCCCGAGACCGAGAGGGAGGTCTTGGGGGTTGATATACTGTTCATGCGCTCCGAGACCGAGCGGGATGTCTCGGTGGTTGATATACTGTTCATGCGCCCCGAGACCGAGAGGGAGGTCTCGGGGGTTGATATACTGTCATGCGCCCGAGACCTCCTCGGGGGTTGATATACTGTTCACCGAGAGAGAAGGTCTCGGGGGTTGATATACTGTCATGCGCCCGAGACCGAGAGGGAGGTCTCGGGGGTTGATATTCTGCTCATGCGGACCGAGAGGGAGGTCTCGGGGGTTGATATACTGCTCATGCGCCCTGAGACCGAGAGGGAGGTCTCGAGGGTTGATATACCATTCATGCGCCCCGAGACCGAGAGGGCTCCGAGACCAAGAGGGAGGTCTTGGGGGTTGATATACTGCTCATGCGTCCCGAGACCGAAAGGGAGGTCTCGGGGTTAATATACTGCTCATGCGCCCCGAGACCGAGAGAAGGTTTCGGGGGTTGATATGGCTCCCGTCAGCTGCCGCTATCTGTGCCGTTCATTCTAACGGCGCAGAATCAGCCATATCAGTGCTGATCCAAAAATGACCCGATAGAGTATACTTCAAATTATACTTGAGATCCATTTAGAAGACAGCTAAGGCAATCGCTCTATATAAGAACAACAACTAATGCGGTATCATAGATATTATCAGACCATTTAGAGTATCTCCTAACTCACATGATCAGCTACGACTTAGTTTAGTTTTGATATTATTTATAATAACTTAAATTTTATTTTTTAAAAAAAATATTTAAAATGATTGTTTATATTTTTTTAATCTTATTTAAATAATGGTATACAAGTAGGTACACATAATAGCTAAGGTTACGTTAACATCTCATGGTTAGGTTCCGATGGATGCAGGTCCCTCCCAATGGCAGCAAGGGACAAGTTACTTGAAATAGTCGTAGAAGAAAGAACTTTGCAACCAAGCGGTGGTTCGTCCACGGTTCCTATAGAGAGATTCCTCAGGAAATTTATGACGCCACGACATGGTGGCGATGACATGAGAAAATGCGACAAGCCAGAGATTGCGATTCCACGAGAAAATTTTGCGCATTCCGGCGACACTTGGACGCCTTGATGCAGCTGGTGGCTTTTGCGATGCGACCATTGAAACTGATGTCCGAAACTAGTCCTGCATTTGTCCAATCAAGACAGCATGACTGAAGTTGGGACCACCTTTATTTGGCTGGAGAAGCGTCCAAGCAAGACTGCAAATTTCTCTGATGGCTTGGTGCCGCTTAAAAATCTCTAGGGCCGTCTCCGCTTGAACGGGCCTTAGGACACAGTCTCTTTCACACCACTTAGTCCAGTTCTTCCTATTGAATAGATAAAGATGATCTTAAGTTTGTTAGATAGATAAGAATGAAATAGTATCGAATAATATAAAATACTAATAAGATGCTAAGATGTATACGGCACTATCGTTAAGAGTAGATTCGTGCCGCTTGAAGATAATGTTTTGGTGCATAAGATATGAGTACGACTATCCTTCAGAATACAACAGTAGCAAAACTTCTAACAAGTATGCATACACCAATGTCAGAAGCGGATAAACAACTAAAATGAGTTCCTTCAAACAACGGATTAGAAAAAAAAAAAAGGGATTGTTATTGAATAGAAAGAACGAGTCTCATGGTCTCTATTTATAAGAAGATTATAATTAAATTGCTATGTAAGAAGGTAAATTTTATGTTGGGGATTCTTACGTGACTGTTGAGCTATTATATCCATTGAAATTTTTTACAGGTTGAGTTGATTAATTTGATGGGATAGAATGGAGTGACGTTGCAGCTATTGTGATTAGTTAGATAGATATAAATTTTTCTAAAGATTGTTGAGAAAACAATGAACTTATGTTTATGATATTAGTGGTAGTGATGGGCAATGGACTGTGTCACCCATGGGCCGGCACGACTCGGGCCATGCCGGCACGGCCCATTAAACCGTGCCATGCCGGGCTCGGAAAAAGGATTTTTTGAGCCCGGCAGGGCACGGCCCATCGTGCCAGGTCATGGCATGGCCCACATGGGCATCAAGGCCTGATAATTTTTTTAAAAAAATATTTTTTAAATAAAAAAATTATTGGGATATGAAGCCATAAATTAATATGAAGCCACCTTAATGATGGGGGGTTTGGCATAGACCCCTACCAGTTTATTAATTTAAAATCAAAATGGTACATGAAAGAAGGGGGCTAGGCCTGACCTTCAGAATACAATAAGAAAGGAGAAAAAAATAGAGATGACTCACTTTAACAATTAAAATATATATATTATTAGAAGTGAAACCTATATTATTAGAAGTGAAACCAATTCAAGCCTCAGAAAGACAAGGCCATACAAAAGGCCTTGTTAAAGCATACTCTATGCTTCAAGAGCATCAATTTTAGCTTCTCTTATGTTAAAAAAGACTTTGTGCATCGATCTTCAATGCATAAAGCACGCACCGGATGTGCAGCATTTGCAAGTATGGTCCTCAGGCTAATCCATAAGGTTATTCCCTGGCCTACTGTGCTTGCTGGCTGGTTTCAGTCAACAAGAGCATAGTTAACGTCAAGAGACCAGACTTACTTGCCTGACTCGTTCATGATGCGTACAGTGCACCAAACGATCTAGTCTTTCTTATAAATTCGATTCTTCATGAGAATATCTAAAGATTCTAAACTTAGTAGGTCTTGTTCCTTTTTGTTATTTTTTTTTCCTTCTGATGCTGTTAAATTATGAATAAATGGACAAAAGCTGGAGAGGGTGTCATTCAAACGTATAGCACGCCTTACATACAATAATGCAAATATAACCAAAAAGAGATACTAGTGATGTATTACTGCAAATGTGACTCATAAGTTATAGTCAATTACATACAATAGTTAGAACTAAACCTGTAGGCTTTAACACAATTAGAAGATTGGACTAGTAGCTCAATGATCCAATAGATGGATCAATGGTTGAATGGTATAAATAATCAAAAAAAAATAAAACTAAAAAAATGATTCGTAAGGATAAATAAAGATAATTTTTTAATAAAATTTAATTAATATATAGCTAAAAAATCAAATTCTTAAAATTAAATTATTTAAACCCTAAATTATTTTAAGACAATTATATTTTTTTACATTGATAATTTTATCTTATATGAAAGTCAAATTTATATTTTTTTTCATGCATGATCACCTCTAATTACATATAAGAAACTTTTTTAAAACGTTTTTTATACAACTAATTAAACGTATAAAAAGTTAAAAACGGCCTTTGAATAACTTTTGCTAAAAAAATTATATTATTTAATTTTATGCATGATCACCAAGGGTCATGTCTAGCACGGTTATTTTTTAAAAAAATAAAAGATTGAGCTAATAATTTTATATAAAAAATTGTCCATGCACGGTCCATGGGTCGTGCCTATAGCCCAGAAGGCAACCCAAGAGGGGGGTGAATTGGGTTTTAAAAATTTAACTCTTTTAAAAACTATTTGCTTTGATATGAAAGAGCTTGAGTGCAAAGTATAAATAAATGCTAATCACAACTAAATGAGATAGAGAGAGATAAGAGACAAAGCATGCCAAACACAAATTTTTATAGTGGTTCGGTGTATCCAACATCTACGTCCACTCCCAAGCTTCACTTGGTCCACACTATAATCCACTTGATTACAGTCGAGTTGTTTTACAAGCTCACAACTCAAAACTTGTTGTTTCCCCCGGGATCACAACGAACCCAGCTAGTTTTTGGGCTCACCAGCACACAACCCAACCACAAGCTATCCTTAGCTTGTACGAGGTATACTACCTCACTAATTCAATCCCCCGATTGAACTAGCAAACAATAATGAAAAATAGAGTTATGAATACACAGCAGCTCCTCAAATGAGCAAATAAAAATAAAGTAAACAAGGATAAGAAAAGCATGTTTGAAGCTCTTTGAGTGAATGCTTTTCTTCTTTTCCTCTTCTCCTTTGAAAAATTGAATCAGGGCCTCAGCTCAGATTCTTCACAGAAATTTGCAGTTGAGAAGTTAAGGATTTTGGGGCTTTTGCTTCCTTTCTTCTAATGATAGAAATCTCCTTATTTGAGCTTGAGAAGCTTTGGATTTCTCTTTGAGCTTTCTGGGGTTGATGGATTTGAGCTCTGAGTCTTTCCTCTTGATTTCTCTTTCTTTTTCACTAAGTATTTTTCTCGATTTTTTCTCTCTTTTTTTTTCAAACGAACGGTTTCCCCCTTTATATATATCTTAATCCAAGATTAGTGGGAAATATAGCCATTGTGAGATGCTTGGATCTTTCTACACACAAAGAAAAATAGCCGTTAGAGTTAGGTAAAAACTCTTTCCGTTGGAGTCCATTCTGACAAATAAAAAATCTGTTCCTGACAGGTTGGAGTCGGCTCCAACTTTTCAGGTGTCGGCTCCAAATCGGGTATCCAAAAATAGCAAATAAAAAGTTGTTGAGGAGTCAGCTCCAATAAAGTTAAGTGTCGGCTCGTCGCTTTCGGGAGGCTCCACAAACCAAAAGTGTCAGAAATGCTCATAAAAACACTCTCTGTTCTCAGGTTAGAGTCGGCTCCAGAAACTCAGGTATCGGCTCCCGAATACTAGGTGTCGGCTCCGAAAACTGAAACAGAATATACTTCTCTGTATCTCAGGTTGGAGTCGGCTCTGAAACTGGGTGTCGACTCCAAACCGTGCCAAAATTCCAGAAAACTTTTGATACGCCTTGGGGTTGGCTCCTGACAATTTGGGTGTCGACTCCAAGCTCTGAACTTTGAAAAATTCTTTTAACATTTTGATTCAAAACTTGTTTCTTTATACCTTTGCTTGATTAAACATTTTTAATCCCTGAAACACTTATTAAATCTATCAAAAACATAGTGAATATACTCATGTCTTTTATTAATCATCAAAATCAATAATTGGTCAACAATCTCCCCCTTTTTGATGATTATAAAAACATTGAGTATATGCATAATTTAAACAATAAGGTTTTCAAATCAAATTTCAAATATTTAGTTCTCATAGGTAAGCTCCCCCTAAATGAAGTAGCTCCCCCTATGATACTCAATTTAACATCTATTCTTTCCTTTTAACAGTAAACTTTTACCAATTAAACAATCATATCAAATTGTATAAATTAAGTTAGGTAAGCTTCTTCCTTTCAATGCACATATGTCAATTACGCAATACCAATTAATTAAGCTTATTTGTTCCAATGCAAATATTAAATACTTCTTCCTCTTTATAACTTTTAATGCATATACGACTATCAATTACTTCTCCCCCTTTTTTGTAATCAACAAAAAGGTTAAGAAGTTTCAAGTTAAATGATAGAATTGAGAGATGCTTCAAAGATCAAATGATATTCATTAAGTATCAAATAAGTTCATTATATACTTCATAAAGTCAAGCATTACATCATATTACAAAAAGAAACTTTATTACATCAAAACTTCAGAAAAAATAAATCAACATCAAACTAAACTAAACATCATCTTTTAATAACATCAAAGAACTTCATCAAAGATTAGTTCTAAGAAGTCTTTACAAGTCTTCTAATATTTTTCCATTCCTTCACTTTGAGTTCTAACAAATTCCTTCACCCTTCTATCAACAAATGCATGCAATCATAATTTTGTCCTGAAGCTCAGTATTGCATTTGGAGTAAGTCTCTGAATCTCCTCCAATATCTTTAAGTTCTTCAAAAATATTCTTGAGATCATTCTTCAAAGATACTGCGGAGGCTCCAAGTATGGATTCAATTTTACCAACTCTCTCATCCAAAGAATAGTACATTTCTCTTAAATTCATCAAACTATCAATTTCTGTTTTCATTTCTTCCTTGTGAGTAGCAAATAGACTTTTAAGCTGTTCTAACTGAATATCAGAAAAACAATGGATGACATAGGCAGTGGTACATGTGCAGGAGCTTGCCGGTGGTGGTGATGATGCTAGGCTCTGGTGATGGATCCTCACTGATGGACCTGCCTCAGATGGTGCAGTGGCCATAATATCAGCTGCTCTCTCATCATCTACCATCCACTTTTACAAACCCCATTCTGTGCATAGTAGCCAAGCTGTAATAGTCAGTGTGCCTTAGGTTTTTCATGGCTCAGAAATAACAACTCCTTGACTTCTAAAAGCCATGGTCAGGATCATCCCATAAGGCAATGAAGATCTCTCTTGCCCCGACCTAGCCATATACCATATCATCATTCCAGCAAGATTATTGGCTGACCCGTCAAGATACTATCCATAATCACTATGTCTCGCTCTAGACATACTCAAAACGACCAGTCTTGGGAAATAGATCCTACCACAAATGTTATGCAACAGTCTAAGCTCAAGTGGCAATTGATTTGCCCTAACTTCCTCAAACTCAGTTCTTACCTTCCTAACATCCTTGATAAAGCATCTGATCTCTCACTGTGAATGTTTGCAGTAAGCCCAGTGACAGGAATGCCTAAAAGATTTCCTAAAATTTGAAATGTGAGATGAATCCTTTTCCCTCTTATAGAACTAACTATTCCACATCTCCCCTTGATAAATTGAGGTAAAATTCCTTAATTAGGGCCGGATAAGTGGAACATCCAAAGAACATACCTTATCCCAACCGAGCTCTTTAATTTGTCTACCGATTGCAAAACCCTCAGCTTCAAAGAAATTGAAATCTACCTTCCTTCCCATGTTATGACTCACCCAGCAAGAGTATCTACTTGTGGAGAGGAGGGGCTAGGATTATCTGAGTCAGTTGAAGAGGAATCGACGCTTGGAGTAGGTTCACGGACGGGACGCCGAGCCGTACTTTCTTGTAGCCACGGGAGCATCAAAGACGATCCCCTACTTTAGGTGCCTTGGAATCTTAGGGAATGGTTGATTTGAGGAGTATTTGGATTTGGAAGGTTTGGAGAGGTTTTGAGAGGGTTTGGAGAAGATAGGAAGTGAGAAGGTGTCAACTCTGCCCTAATATCAATTTGGGGCCACAGGTGTCGACTCCCGCAAAGTCGGTGTCGACTCTAAGTCGCTAACACTGTTAGCAGAGCTGGAGTTGGCTCCACTTAAACGGGTGTCGGCTCCAAGGTAAAGACCGAGAGCGACACAGACAGGTGTCGACTCCATAAATTAAGGTATCAACTCCACTAACAGTTTCAGAAAAAATAGGTGAGTTTCAAACAACCGAAACATGTCAAAGTAAAATCAATAAATTTTTGAAAAAATCTTTGGAATGTAGATAATCAAATTGCTCAAATGTCTAGATAAATTGTCCTTAAAATCATGAGAGAAATCTCAAGAAATTGATTGAATTCTATTAATCATTCCTTAGGAGTTTTAAAATCATTCCAAAGGATCACAAATCCCTAATTCTCCTCTAAGATAATAAAATCTCTCTTCACTCAAAGGTTTTGTAAATATATCAGCTAACTTTTCTTCAGTACTAACATAATCAAGGCAAATTTCATTGTTAGCTACATGTTCTCTAATGAAGTGATATCTAATTTCAATATGTTTAGTTCTTGAATGTTGGATTGGATTTTTAGTTAAGTTTATTGCACTTGTATTATCACATTTAATAGGAGTTTTATCAAGTGTTATGTCATAATCTTCAAGTTGTCGCTTAATCCAGAGGATTTGAGCACAGCAACTTCCGGCTGCAACATATTCTGCTTCAGCAGTAGATAATGCAACCGAATTTTGCTTTTTGCTAAACCAAGAGATTAAGTTACTTCCTAAAAATTACATGCACACTTGTACTTTTTCTATCTAGTTTACATCCAGCATAATCAGAGTCAGAATAAGCAATTAAATTCAGTGTTGAATCTCTAGAATACCATAATTCTACATTTTTTGTTCCACTTAGATATCTTAGTATTCTTTTTACAGCAATTAAGTGAGATTCTTTAGGTTCTGATTGAAATCTAGCACATAAACAAACAGTAAACATGATATAAGGTCTACTTGCAGTTAAGTAGAGTGAAGATCCGATCATACCTCTATAGTTTTTTATCAACTTTCTTACCGTCTTCATCTTTATCCAATTTGCATGAAGGACTCATAGGCGTTCCAAGGGGTTTGATTGATTCCATTCCAAACTTCTTGAGAATTTCCTTTGTGTACTTAGTTTGGTTGATAAAATTCCTTCTTTGCTTTACTTGATTTGAAGTCCTAAAAGAAGTTGAGTTCTCCATCATGCTTGTCTCAATTCACCTGCATTAGCTTAGCAAATTCTTGACACAAATGATTATTAGTAGCACCGAATACAATATATCTACGTATATTTGTACTACTAATAAGTCTTTGTCTTTTCTTTTCAAAAATAGGGTTTTATCTATATTTCCTCTAGAAAAACCATTTTCAATTAGAAATTTGCTTAACTATCATACCAAGCTCTAGGTGCTTGTTTTAAACCATACAGTGCTTTGTGTAATTTAAAAACATGATTTGAAAATTATGATCTTCAAAACCAGGTGGTTGTTCCATAAAAACTTTCTCATTTATAAAATATTTAAAAATGCACTTTTAACATCCATTTGAAATAGATTGATGTTCATATGATATGCAAATGCAAGTAGTAATCTAATTACCTCTAATCTAGCTATAGGTGCAAAAGTTTCATCAAAATCAATTCCTTCTTCTTGATTATATCCTTTTGCAACTAATCTAGCTTTATTTCTGATTGCTATGCCATTTTCATCCAATTTATTCCTAAATACCCATTTAGATCCTATAACTGAATGACCTTTAGGTCTATCAACTAAGGACCATACATTATTCCTAGTAAATTGATTTAATTCTTCTTGCATAGCTAGCATCCAATTACTATCTTTTCAGCTTCTTCAACAGTTTTAGGCTCAATTTGAGATATAAATGCAAGATGATTATTGATATTCCTCATAAATGATCTAGTTCTTACTCCTTGAGATGGATCACCTATAATCAATTCCTTCGGAAGACCATAGGCATATCTCCAATCTCTAGGAAGATCTACCTCATTATGATTAGTATCAATAACATCAACCCTAGGTGAATCATCATCTTTAGCTTCTTGTTCATGATCTGAAGATACATCTATATTTAATTTTTCAATATCTCTTTCTAGTATATTTGTATCTTCCTCATCATCAATTTTTTCTGAACTTGATGCTAAAGACTCATCAAAAATTACATGAATAGATTCTTCTACAATTAAGGATTTTTTGTTAAATACTCTATAGGCTTTACTAGTTATTGAGTATCCTAAGAATATGCCTTCATCAATTTTGCATCAAATTTTCCAAGATTATCTTTTCCATTATTATGAATAAAATTTACGACCAAATGCATGAAAATAACTAATGTTTGGTTTCCTATTATTCCATAATTCATAGGGAGTTTTCTTGAGAATTGGCCTAATTAGGGCTCTGTTAAGGATGTAACATGCTGTGTTTATAGCTTCTGCCCAAAAGTATTTTGGTAGATTGCTTTCACATAGCATGGTACGGGCCATGTCTTCTAAAGTTCTATTTTCTTTCTACAACTCCATTTTGCTGTGGTGTTTTAGGTGCAAAAAAATTATGGTGAATGCCATTTCAATGCAGAAATTTTTAAATAAATAATTTTTAAATTATGTGCCATGATCACTCTAAGAACACTATGGTGTTATTTTTCTCATTAGTGACTTTCTTGAAGAATTTCAGAAATATTGAGAAAGTCTCATCCTTGTGAGCCAAAAATAATACCCAAGTGAATCTAGAATAATCATCTACTATCACAAGGCCATATTTCTTTCCTCCTAGACTAGTGTTCTAGTAGGTCCAAAAAGGTCCATGTGAAGTAGCTCTAGTGGCCTAGAAGTGAAAACTACATTTTTAGATTTGAAAGAATTTTTAGTTTATTTTTCAAATTGATATGCATCACAAATTTGGTTATTTTCAAAATCTAACTTTGGAAGTCCTTTAACTATGTCCATTCTAATCAATTTTGAAATCAAGTGTGTGCTTGCATGACCTAATCTACGATGCATAGCCATCCAATCTCATTTACATTAGCATTATTAGCAACTAAGCAATGATTACTAGTAGACAAATTGTCTAAATCAATTAAGTATACATTGCTATTTCTATTACCAACAAATACAATGCTATTGTCAATGATTAGAAACAGTGCAGATAGAAGCTTCAAAGAAACTTTGAAACCTTTATCGCACAATTGGCTAATACTAATTAAGTTATGTTTTAAACCATCTACATAAAGAACATTTTCAATAAAAGTGGAGGGAGTATCTGAATTTTACCAAATCCCATAATCTGGCCTTTACCATTGTCTCCAAATATAACAACCTCCTCTTTTATCCTCAAGGGTGATGAATTGCTCCTTGTTACCCGTCATGTGCCTTGAGCAGCCGCTATCAAGATACCACTTTCGTTTGATCTTTTGGCCTCAAGACACTCCTGCAAAGTCAAACTTTCTGTTTAGGTACCCAAGCTTTCTTGGGTCCTTCTGGTTAGTAGTAACAAAGATTGTTCATTTCGGAACCCATATTTTCTTTCCTTTAATACTTAAGTTCTTGTTAATTTTCTAAAATTTCATTTATAGGCTTTATGTCCTTTCTTATTACAACAATAACATGAAACATCATTTTTATCCTTTTCTTTCTAAAGAAATTTTTAACATACTTTTGTTTCTTGTTAGGCCTATAACCTAATCCAGTTTATCAAATACTCTTTGATTACTCAATAAAAATTTGGTTTTTTAGAGTATATGTAAATTTCAACTATATTTTTATATTTATCAACTTCTGTCCTTAAACTAACATGTTCATTAGAAATTGATTCTTTGTCTTTTGATAAATTCTTATTTTCAGATTTCAATTCTTCAATTTCATGAGTTAGTTTATCATTCTCTTTGACAAGATTTAAATTATTTTTTAAAGTTTGCTTTTCTTTTTCAGAATTTTAAAATCACTAACTAATTCATTAAATGCATCAAACAATTCATCAAAGGTAAAGTCATGAGTTTTGGTACATACCTCATCGTCTTCTTTTGCCATAAGCAAATGTTTACAACTTCCTTTTGTTCTTCCTTGGATAAGGATTCTTCGCTATCGCTCCATGTTGCAACATATGTCTTTTTCTTTTTCTTGTATCCATTTTTCAATTGAGGACAATCATATATAAAGTGCTCCGGTTTCTTACATTCATAGCATATGAGGGGGTCTTTCTCTTTATCTTGTCCTTTTCTTTTTCTTTTTCACCTTCCACCTTTGTTCCAAATTTTTTCTTATGGAAGGGTCTCCTTCTTTGCATAAATTTTTGAACTTCTTTGCAAGAAGGGATGTCTCATCATCTTCCTCTTCTTCACTGCTGCTTGTTTCCTTTTCTGCAGCTTTAAGGGCAATCGTTTTCTTCTTTTTGACTTCTTCCTCTTGATGTTTCTTCATGGTCAGTTCATGGGTCATCAATGATCCAAGTAGCTCTTCCAAAGGTAATGTATTTAAATCTTTGGCTTCTTGGATAGAAGTTACTTTCGCTTTCCATGATCTTGAAAGAGACCTAAGAATTTTACGAACCAATTCAGAGTTAGTATAGGTCTTACCAAGCCTTTTTAGACCATTTACAATATCAGTAAATCTAGTGTACATGCATGTGATAGTTTCATTTTGTTCCATGCTAAACAATTCATATTTATGCACTAAGATATTAATTTTAAACTCTTTAACTTGATTAGTACCCTCATGGGTAACTTCTAGTCTATCCCAAATTTTTTTGTGGAAATACATGTAGAAATTCTATTAAATCATTAGCATCTAAAGCACAATATAAAACATTCATGGCCTTAGCATTGAGCTGAGCCATTTTCCTATCGTTCTCATTCCAATCCTTTTCGGATTTAGGAACTATTGAACCATCTATTATGTGTCTGGGTGTGCTAGGTCCATTAGTGATTACACTCCAAAGCTCATAATCTAAAACTTGAATAAAAATTCTCATTCTAGCTTTCCAATAAGAATAATTAGAACCATTAAATAAAGGAGGTCTATTAGTAGAATGACCTTCAGCAAATGAAGATCCATCTTGAGCTGCCATTTGGATCTTTAACTCTTGATCGTTGGATCAAACAAGAAATGAGCACTAGCTCTAATACCAATTGTTGGCCCAGATGGCAACCCAAGAGGGGGGTGAATTGGGTTCTTAAAAATTTAACTCTTTTAAAAACTATTTGCTTTGATATGAAAGAGCTTGAGTGCAAAGTATAAATAAATGCTAATCACAACTAAATGAGATAGAGAGAGATAAAGAGATAAAGCACGGCAAATACAAAGATTTTATAGTGGTTCGGTGTATCCAATACCTACGTCCACTCCCAAGCTTCACTTGGGTCCACACTATAATCCACTTGATTACAGTCGAGTTGTTTTACAAGCTCACAACTCAAAACTTGTTGTTTCCCCCGGGATCACAACGAACTCAGCTGTTTTCCGGGCTCACCAGCACACAACCCAACCACAAGCTATCCTTAGCTTGTACCGAGGTATACTACCTCCACTAATTCAATCCCCCGATTGAACTAGCAAACAAAAATTTATGAATACACAGCAGCTCCTCAAATGAGCAAATAAACAATAAAGTAAACAAGGATAAGAAAAGCCTAAAGCTCTTTGAGTGAATGCTTTTCTTCTTTTCTTCTTTTCCTCTTCTCCTTTGAAAAATTAAATCAGGGCCTTAGCTCAGATTCTTCACAGAATTTGTAGTTGAGAAGTTGAGGATTTTGCGGCTTTTGCTTCCTTTCTTCTAATGATGGAAATCTCCTTGATTTGAGCTTGAGAAGCTTGTGGATTTCTCTTTGAGCTTTCTGGGGTTGATGGATTTGAGCTCTGAGTCTTTCCTCTTGATTTCTCTTTCTTTTCACTAAGTATTTTTCTCAATTTTTTCTCTCTTTTTTTCAAACGAACGGTTTCCCCCTTTATATATATCTCTTAATCCAAGATTAGGTGGGAAATATAGCCGTTGTGAGATGCTTGGATCTTTCTACACACAAAAAAATAGTCGTTAGAGGTTATGTGGAAAAAATCTTACTGTTGGAGTCCGTTCTGACAAATAAAAAATCCATTCCTGACAGATTGGAATCGGCTCTAACTTTTCAGGTGTCGGCTCCAAATCGAGTATCCAAAAATAGCAAATAAAAAGTTGTTGAGGAGTCGGCTCCAATAAAGTTAAGTGTTGGCTCGTCGCTTTCGGGAGTCGGCTCCACAAACCAAAAGTGTCGGCTCCAGAAATGCTCATAAAAATACGCTCTCTGTTCTCAGGTTAGAGTCGGCTCCATAAACTCAGGTGTCGGCTCCCGAATCCTCAGGTGTCGGCTCCCAAATACTAGGTGTCGGCTATTACACTTCTCTGTATCTCAGGTTGGAGTCGGTTTTGAAACTCTGGGTGTCAACTCCAGACCATGCCAAAATTCTAGAAAACTTCTGATACACCTTGGGATCGGCTCCTGATGGGTGTCGACTTCAAGCTCTGAACTTTGAAAAATTCTTTTAACATTTTGATTCAAAACTTATTTCTTTATACCTTTTGCTTGATTAAACATTTTTAATCTGAAACACTTATTAAATCTATCAGAAACATAGTGAATATACTCATGTCTTTTATTAATCATCAAAATCAATAATTGGGTCAACAGTGCCTCATGGTGGGCCGGGTCAGATGGGCCATGCCTGGCCCGGCACGGGCCACCAAATTTTTTTAACATGCCAGGCATGGCCCGTTAGTTTGGCTAGCCCGGCGGGCCTAGGCCATGCGTGCCAGGCACGGCCCAATACCATCTCTAATTAGTGGATGTTTACTCAAGTTTTTTTTAATTATGATAATTCTTAAGTTTGTTGGATAGATAAGGATGAGATAGTACAGAATAATATGAAAACACAGATAAGATGTTGAGGCATGCATGACACTGTCCTTAAAAATATATTCGTGCCTTGCTCTCAAAGATAATATCTCAGTGCAAAAGATAGGAGCATGACTACCCTTTAGGATACAAAAGCAGCAAAACTCTAATAGGTATGCACACACTAATGTCAGAAGTGGATAAACAACCGAAATGAGTTCCTTCAAATAGTGGATCAGGAAAGAAAGAATTTTTGGATTGTTATTAAATAGAAAAGATGGGTCTCACGGATCTCCATTTATAAGAAGGTATGCATCGTAAGAAAAAAATTAAGTATCTGGTAAGAAAAAAATTTCAAGGATGAAATTTATTTTAAGGAGAGGAGATAAAAAGACTATTAAAAATGGCTCCCTGCCCCCACCCCCATGAATTGCTTCTCAATTAAGACTCCCAAGCACATCAAACTCTAGTTTCTCAATGGCCCAACAAATCTCTTTACAAATCCTCCCTTTGAAAATCTCTGATCCTAAAAGTTGTCTTCAATATATCCTCATCTTTTATCTTCAATTTATGGTACCCTGACCGAAGATCAACTTTCTAGAATATTTGTGCTCCTTGCAATTGATCGCACAAATCTGCAATTTGGTAAGGGATATTTATTTCATACTGTCACCTTTTCAGCTCCCGATAATTTATGCATAGCCGGAGACTTCCATCTTTCTTCTTCACACACGTATAGTATAGGAGCACCCCAAGGGGACACACTTGGTTTAATAAAGCCCTTATCTAAATGTAAATTCTGATTGGATAGTATTGCTTTTCTCGGATATGTGATCTCTAAAGAAGGTATTTCAGTGGATCCGAATAAAGTGGAAGCTGGGTTGCATGGAACAAGCCTTCTAATGTGTCTAAGGTATGCAATTTCTTGGGGTTGGCAAGATACTATCGAAGGTATCCTATCACCTAGAGATGCATTGTTATGCCTCTTTGTATTAAGGTTTCTCTTGTCTTGGTCTTGAAAATTTTTAAACCTGCCTTTTTTCTTTATAGCCCTCTCATTTGCAGCTTGTGTATAATTAAAGCCCTTTTCTATCATCAAAGCCTTGTTCACCACCTCCTTATAGATGATCAACTCAAAAGCAGCCACTCGCTGTCGGATTGGGTCCCTAAGTCCATTTTCTTATGATGAGCCCGAATAATTTTCTCTGCCTACTATAGGTGCATACCTCGATAATTCTTCAAACTTGGAGTATATTGTGCCACTATCATATTGCCTTGGTCAAGACAATCAAACTCTTGAAACTTCTAGAACCCAACACTCCAAGGCAAGTATTTTTCATAGAAAACCTTTTTGAATTCCTCCCAGGTGTGCGGTGCATCATTTGAGCTAAGTTTTCTTTTTTTTGACTCCCACCAATCAACTACCTCACCAAGCAATATGAAGGTCACAAAGTTGACCTTCTCCTCCTCTAGACATTTCAAGGCTTGGAAGATCTTCTCAATCTCTTTCAACCAACTCTCAACCTCCATGGGGTTAGTAGTGCCCTTGAAAGCTGATGATGTATACTTCTTGAACTCAGTCAGGCTAACCCGGTGTTTTGGGGTCCCGTAGTTGCTATTGTAGTTGTTGCTGCTACAATTGTTGCTGCAAAAACTAATGTCGTTGCTGCTATTGTAGCTCCATCATCCTCATCATATCTGCCCTTGATGCAGCTTATTGTTGTAGTAAAATATTTAGTAATTGGGCAATAGTCACATGCTCAATGTGTTGTACCCTAGGTTTCTCCACATTTCGTACTCCTGATGTCCCTGCTTCTGTGGTTCCCACTCTAGGGGCATTAAGAACTTCAGTGGTGGGGACCACAGGGGGCTCCTCTTAGCACAAACCCTGCACTGGTGAGGTTGTATCACTTTCTTGTGATTGCGAGGGCTCCCACGCAGTCGTGCCATTGGCAAATCGGATTGGCCTTCTAGGCCGACCACATCATCTACCTTGAGCCATATCAACCTTTATACAATAAGGTTCAATTTTTAATTTAATATTCATATATCAATCAAAATTAATTCACATTTCAAAACTTTTAATTCAAATAAGATTTAAACTTTTTCCTACCCACTCACTTCGATCCTAAATCCTAGAATGCTAAACCATGTTTTCATGCTACTTCAGGTCTCACGGGTCTCTATTTATAAGAAGGTATGCATCGGTTGAGAATGACAAATCAGTTTGGTTAAGAACGACAAATCAGTCCAATTGAGAACGACGTATCAAAAGGACTTGACTTATCAGATGAAAAGCCATATAAGTCAAAAGAAAGACTTATCAGATAAAAGGATATATAAGTAAAAAGGAAGGCTTATCAGATAAAAGGTTAAAGACTTATCCATAAGGGACAAAAAAAAATCAAAATAAAATGTATATAAAAATCTTTTGAATATTAAAATATACTAGATTTTCAACACATCTATTGTCCATTTTCTAAATTCTTAGAGAATCTTTATTTAAGACAGAGAAAGGAATGAATGGTGAGTGAACTATTGGCGGTGGGATATCACATTAACCAAAGTTCACCATTGTTCGGACTGAAAGTAGACTGAATCGGTTCAGATTATGTCCTAATCAAAATAAAGCTTGAAATTTCTTTTGAGCTTTAATTTTTTTTTCTAAAATTAGACACAAGTCCCTCCAAGGTTGAAGATCATGCTTAGCTTAAAATTCAATCAGATTAGCCCACAACAATCTATTAAAGCCAAAAATTAAGCCAATAAAATCATTTTTTATTTTTTAATATTTATATAAAAATAAATAATATTTAAATAATTATATCTAATCATTCTAAAAAATTTGCTATAATATGAAGAACTATGCTCCCAAAGTTGATAGAAAATTTATTAAAAAATTTAAAAAATTAATTGCATTTTTAAGATTTGAAATTAAATTTATACCAAATGCAAGTCTGATTAAGAGCTAATGCTTTGGATTTTCTTTGAACTTGAGCTTTGGACTGAATCCAAACTGGGTTAAGTAATAGCTCAAGCTCAGTTCGTAATTTTTTGGGTTTAGTTTAAAGTCCAAAGCCAACCTGAATTTGTTCAAGCCTAATCCATGACTTGGCTTGAAAATGGGCTGTTCTGATGGATCTTCGGCAAGTCCAAGCCCACTTCCAACCTTACCTACAGCATGTTGAAAAGGCCATCCTTAGTTTTTTAATCTTTCGTGTTTTCCTTAAATATACGAAATACGGAAAATATATGCAAATCAATCTTCCCTACTTTAACTTTCTTAGATGCCCTGCTACTAATTAAAAATATTTGGGCCTTCTCAACCTCATCAGACTTGTTACCATATAAATTCATTACTCTATTTGAAACCGCTATTACATTATATCCATTGTTCATTTTCTGTATTATTGGAGGACAACTATTTAACATGGACAAAGGACTAGATGGTGTGATATAGATTATGGTGGAGGTAGGGCATCACGCTAGCCAAAGTTCACTAAATACGTATTGAAAAAACCACCTTTAGTCTTTTGTTGCAGCAACTGGACTAGCCAATGAACTGGTTGGTTTGAAAGAAAATTAAGTCAATGTCACGTTGTTGGAATTAAAGTGATGGCTATTTCTAGATTCAATAGTGTTATGACAGCAAAAGCTTTAATATTACTTATTATGATAGTGCAAACTCTAATAGTACTTGATACGATAAAGATGTACAGAAGAAAGAAGAACAAAAAAATTGAAGACAAGAAAGTAAAACCAAACAAGTAAGCAAATATATAGATTTATGTGGTTCAATCCATTGATCTACATTCACACATAAAGAAGAGCAGAAAATTTTATTATTTAAAAAAAAACCAAAGATTATAAGGATGGTTCCTCACCAATTTTAAAATTACTAGAATTTTTTTCTCGCTAAAGACTTTCTCTCACAAATATTTAGACTTGCATATACCTAATAGGACTCTCTCTTAAACTCTCATAATAACTCTTTGAATTACCTGAGATTGTCTTGAAAGTCAAGGTTATATGTTCTTATATAAAAAAGAAACATAAAGTGTTCTATATAGATTAGGATTAAAGTTCTATAAGGATATACAAACATGTCCTTTTTTTGTTTTCTAAATTCCAAGCCTGCATGGATATGTTATAACTAAAGCCCTACTTAAATATGGAAAACTTCTATATATACACCCAATGGAGTTCATCTTAGTCAACAAGTTAAAGCAAGTTCAAGCAATTCTTAAACTTGGCTATCAAAAGAGATTTACTAAAATCAATTACTTCTGCTCATAATGCATCAGCTACCAAGTATTCAAAATTATATTCCTATGGCCGTCTTACTTCTCTTCTTGGTCTATCTCTACCGATATTGAGTTGCTTAACCACAGAAGTGCCTAAAGTTTTAATTAGAGAAATACTGCAACAAATTTGATATGAAATATGAAGGTACAGTACCCATAACAGTAAAATCCAACAATACATACAGCTTCTTAGACTACTTACCTTTCACCAAAATAAGAGCTCCATTACTAACTATCGTAGTTTTATTCGCAGTCAAATACTTAAATTTATTCTCATCAACAGTGCCTAAGAGATAAAATTCTTCTTCAAATATAGAATAAGTTGAACATCTAATAAAGCTTTCATTGTACCATCAAACATTTTGATTTAAACTGCTCCAATTCCAATAATAAGGCATTTTGCATTGTTGCCTATCAACACAACTCTACCTTGAATGGGCTTATATGTGAAAAACTAAACCATATTAGCGCATATATGATAAGAATAAGTTGGATTTATAATCCAATCATCTTTTAATAGTCATAGAGACAATACGATTAGAATCATTAGAATCTCTTTCTACCAAAGTAGCCTTAACACTTATCAACTTTCTTTTGACCCAAATTATCACAACTTTGCTACTTATTCTTCCATTTATAACGGTCAAACTTGATGTGCCCTTTCTTCTTACAAGACTTGCATATCACATTTCTATACTTCGATTTTAATCTAGACTTATTTCCACCATTAGTTGAGCTCCTTTCATTAGATTGCCCTTTAACCACCAAGATTTCTCCCTATTTATCGCTTATATTATCATTTATTTGCCTTTCAATTAAGTCTTTAGAGCATAAAGTTGTTTTAACCTCTTTCATAGAAAGAAAAACTTTTCTATAAAGCAAAGTACATTTCTAAAATGTCTATATGATTAACTCAAAGAGAATAACAATAAAAGAGCTTCATCTTTCTCCTCCACCTTAATGTTAATTTATCACATATCCACAATAATTTCATCCAAATGAGACTTAATGGATGTAACTTTGGTCATGTATAGCATGAATAATCAAAGCTTTAGATACAATTTATCTTGTAGGAATTTCATTAGATTCAGCGACTCCAACTTTTATCATAATGAAACAACCATCTTTTTATCCGTAACTTCACGTAATACCTCATCAAACAAGCACAATTGTATTGCAATTAGGACCTTAGCATCTATCTCTTCCTTTTTCTCCTCATTCAGCTCAGACAGCATATATTCCTTTTGAAAAAGTGCCTTCTGCGATCTTTGTTGCATCAAGATAGCATGCATTTTAACTTATCATAAGTCGAAGCTATTAGTACGATTAAACTTCTCAATCTCAAACTTTGTCATCATCTCTAATGAAGAACTAGATCTTTCACTAAAATGACAGGAGTATTTTTGAGTTCACCAAATAAACCTTTTAACTAATTGAGCTCTACCAAATAAGTCTCTCAACTAACTAAGCCCACCAAAAAAGCCTCACAAGCAATTGCATTCACCAAATAGGCTTTTAAACTAACTAAACTCACCAAATAAAGCTCTAAACTAATCAAGTAGGCTTTTCTATGAACTATGCTTGCTTAATTAAATGTTTAACCAATCTTTCCAAATAAGTTTCTTAATCAATTGGACTTTCCAAATAAGCCTCTCACCAACTGGTCTTTCCAAGTGAGTCTCTCACTAATTGGTTACCCACCAAATCAACTAAGCTCACCAAAATATCCTTCATCAGATAATTACTCCTATTCCAAGTTATTCCAACTCAATCCTAGATTTATTCCAATTAGAATAATAGACTTCTTTCATAAAAGGATTGAGACTCTCTTCTACTTCTTCTTCTTTCCTTTCCCTTATTTTTCCTTCTTCTTTCTTCTTTCCTTATCCTCCTTTTTTCCTCACATCGTATGGCAACTCAAAGGCTGCCTTTCACTGTGCCTTATCGATGCCCAATAAGGCAACCTATTAATGAGCTGACATTGATTCCACTGCCAACTGTTGTCGTCCAAGCTCCTTCCTACATAATTGACCCCCAATCATGCTCGATCGACTATAATTTTGTGTGACAAGGAGCTAGTCTTCTATTGTTCACCACCTTCGCTAACCTTTATCTCCTTCCAACTTGCTAAACTAACTCCTCCACCACAGCTCTGCCTCAAGCTCTTGATTGATTTTTTTGGATTGGTCTTCTCCTTTGTAGTCAATGGCATCAATCATTGGTGGCCTGGCTCGGATCGGCACCTCGAGGTGATGGCAGCTTGGTTCCATGTCAGGGAAACAAAGCACTAATGTCCTCAATTTTGACTTAAACCAAATAAAGGAGTAAATGAGATGATAGTGTATATCTGGCCAGGGTTATCACCAATGCCTCCATTAAGTCATAATGATCATCTGTTCATGGTCTTCACTCACTGCACGGCCACCATGGCTCCTCGATCCTAACTTTCTTGGTCTCTTCCTGATTGTCTCCTGGTGACTATCCTAGGCTACCAACAATCCTACTCCACCACCATCGATCTCCTACCTCACTAACACCAGTAACTAGAAAGGCCATTCTCAACCTTGCTTGTCTTGCGTTAATGGGGCCAAAATGTGCTTGGGTAACTTGATAACCCCTTGGGTTATGTCTTAGTTGGACTAAACAAACAAGCTTGCAATGAGCTTGATCTAAAATAGAACCTATTACCTTAAGATCCTTGTTAAACTCCTCAAATCAGATGCTATAGGATTCATGCACCATTCCTTAGGGACCAAAGGTTGAAGGACTGGAAGATCAATGAAAAAGATGAAGTGTAAAACTAAATAAGAGAGCAAACCTATGGAGATTTATACAGTTTGGCTCATTGGCCTACATCCATGAAAGAAAGAGAGCAAAGAATTTCATTATCAAAAACAATTGAAGATTACAATAACTACTTCTCATTAAATTCTGGATTACTAGAATCTTTTTCTATTGAGAGACTCTCACACAAATATCTAGTCTTGCATACACTCAATAGGACCTTCTCTTGAACTCTTACAATAACTCTTTGAGTTACGTTAAATTTCTCTGCTACATGTTCTTATATAAAAGAGGAACATACAATATCCAACATGGACTAAAACTAGAGTTTTATAAGCATATAGAAACATATTTTACTTTATCTTCTAAATTTCAAGCCTACATAGACCAAGATTGAATTTATACTTGGATATGAAAATCTTCCTTCTTGAGCTTGTAAATTTCAATACAAACTTTAATAAATAGGTTATTTTCATGAAAGGATTGTAATTTTATAATGCACCAGCCGCCATATTCATACTTTTTTATATTCCATTGATTTCTTAACCACTATGTTATAAGAGATAAAATTCATAAAACTATTTTCTATTCAAACCGACTTTTTGGTGCCAACAGTTGGGAAAACGAATCTCAACCACACTCACTTTCGTGCACTCTTCCTTCAAGATTTCTTTATGCCATGAATAACACAACTTCCTAACTCCTATCAATAGTAGAAATTATTTTCGATTTCACATAATATTGTATCTTTATTTTTTGGTAATATGTCTTCTTACATTTTAGATACCTATATATTATTAGAGCTCACACCTTGATCTTTAATAGTCTACTTGTGCTTTCAAATCTCACACCTGGTAACAATTCCCAATAATTCCTTTGGAATAATTTGTAATAGTGAATTGAGTTTAAATATTAGCCAAGCAATGGAAATTTGCTTGCAGAGATATATTAACATCACATAACAGTAATTTTCCCCTTCAAGGTAGGCAGAAATGGGTTTCTACAAGGCACAAAGAGAAGTGGACAATTTTCACTTGATGAACAAGCATAGACAAGTTTGAAAGTTGTTTCCCTTTTGGTTGAAGTTGGAACATCTCCTTCACAATTTCTCTCTTCTCAGATGCATTATGAATTTTCTTTTTAAAAGGAATATTAAGCATGCTAGCTTTACTATGAATGTCTGGACACGATATGGTTTACTATGACTAACAAGATGGGATTTTAGTAATTTCTGGTGATCCCAATCCTATTGCATCAACACTATTCTTTGTATTTCTAAAAGTGAAAGTTTATTACTGATGTTGTCTAACTTGGCTAGCTTACTCAATAGTGATGCATGGCATGCCAGAAAGTTGGTATTGATCAAGTCATGCTAACCCATCAAGGAAATCCCAATCAAAGAAGGCCTTCCCTACTTTCTATTAAGGCATAAATTAGTTTAAGTTGAAGTTTGCAAAGGACTTTACTATGATAGCCACATCATCCAAGATAAGCCTTGTCAAAGCCTTTTATTCATGAGTGATCAACCCCTAGAAGGACTTTCCTTTGTAACTACTAACCTATATTAATTTGATTACACTCTCCTTTTTTGATAACTACTCTAAAAAGATATTAGTTAATCTATTTGATGAATGTTCCTTAATGAATGCCACTTTCTCTAGGACCAAAATTATTAAGAGCTATTTGTTATAAGAGGCTAGCTCTAAAAATAACTCATCCAGACATTTATAAATTAGTCCCAATCACCCTAGGTAAATAACTTTTGCTTGTTCCTTATTTAAGTCCTGGATATCTTGTCTAAGAGCCCTAAGATCCTCCTTATCCATCTTTGGCTGATTTAAGCATCGAAGGATTTTGTTCAAAGAAAAATTCAGAGCCATCTAACACACTTCTCATTTGAAGCAAAAGGGTAGCTAGAGGGGTGCTCTATTATTTGAACAAAGATATATCTTATCCGTTGACATGTGAAGATCATTGTTTGGCATCAACAATTGGAATTATTTATGAAAATGAAGTAGGAGTACCCGACATCCCCTCTAAGGGAAGAGATCAAAGAGCAAATAGCTCTTAAGCAGCATGAGATATATTCAAGTTACCTAGGCATTCATTAAGCATACTTAAGGTAGGAGGGTAGACTAGCCAAAGGACTTGAAGAGCTACAACTAATGACCTAAATTAATCAACTTGAAGAGCTATAAATGATGACCTTAATTAGCCAACTTAAAAAGCTACGACTGATGATATAAGTAACCTAAAGAGTTATGGCTCGTGTTCCAAAATCAACTAATCTAAAAATAAAAGTTGGTAATCCAAAATTAGCTACCAAAATTGATATGAACAAAATCAGATTTAAATCATTAGAGGAAGAAAATGATCGAGAAGAAGCTGGTTTCTCAAAGCCAACTTATTGAAGTCGTAGCATGTTTTTACTTCGATGGAGGAGTGGTGATGCCCAGTCTGATCACATAGTCAAACAACCACTGACAATACTACCAAAACAACTCGAATCAGTTCCTAGTGTAATAGGTGTCCCTTAACTTGATTACCCCAGTGATAAGTTGGTCAAAGGTCATGGAAAGCATCTCAAAAACTATATCGATTAATAGCCAATCAGAGCCTAATTAACAAGTGTCCCATAAGGCTTATAAGTCTCAGGCTCCAACCTTAGGGACTTACTTTTGAGAGTGACCAATCACTCATAGCAGGCCAACTTTGATCAGCAAAGTTTTCTCAAGTTCGAACATTGACTTTGATTAACAAAGCTTTCTCAAGTCTAGGTGCCACCTTCGATCAACAAAGCTTTCTCAAGTTTAAGCATCGACCTTAATCAGTAAAGTTTTCTTAAGTTTGAATGTCGACCTTAATCGACAACACATCATCAAGTTTCAAGCTCAGACCTAAGGCACCCTCTTTATAGGGTAATCTCTAATTACCACCAAGGCCGACCTAATCGATAGAGCTCTACTGAGTTTTAGGACTTGGCTTAAAAAATTTGAAAGAAATATTGGAGCTCACCGCACCAATAGTTTAAAATTGGTTAAACTTCAATACTGATCAAGCTTAACGACTTACACCTGATATAGACAGATCAATATAAGTCAAACTAATAAAGCTCAAAATAGGCTGACAGTAGTTTAGCCATACTACATTCATTAGTTGAGCACAGACTTAAGCTCATTGGAAAGGGACTCCATTATGATAGCCATGTCATCCGAAGATCAAGCTTATCATGAGTGATCAACTCCAAGAAGGATTCCCCTTCATAACCACTAACCTATCCTAATTTAATTAGGATTCTCATTATTTGGCATAAAACTACTTTAGAAAGGAACTAGCCAATCTATCCAGAGAATATTTCTTTATAGATGCCACTTCCTTCTAAACTAGGATTATTAAGAGCCGTCTTGATATGAGAGTCTATCTCTGAAAATAACTTCTTGAGGCACTTGTAAAAGAAGCCCTAATTACCACAAGTAAATAGGTTTTGTTCATTTTTAGGTCTTAGATAGTTTGTCCAATAGCCCTAAGATCCTTCTTTTACTCCTTTGGTTGACTTGAGCATTAGAGAGTTTTCCCTAAAGAAGAACTTTGGGCTCCTTAATGTTCCTCTCTTTAGGCATAAAAATGTGAGTAAATCGGTTGAAAAGTGCTCTATCATTTGGGCAAAGATACATCTTGTTCGTTGGCATGCGAAGATCACTTTTGAACATAAATAATTACCAACATTTTGAAAATATGTAGCAATTGTTAACTAATCATTTAGAGGCGACGAACTAAAAGTATGAACATATGGTGTAGCACATAATTGTTCATCTATTAATGAGGCCAACTCAACTTGAGAAAATATTAGTTTATATTTCCTAACCCAATCATTTTATAGGTAAAATCTAAATAATTTTCAAGTATTCTCCATTATTCTGAGGAATGCGGCCGAACTGGAACTTAGGCCTCAAATCGAGGTCAATTGCTTCCTTTGAGGAGTTCAGAAGGTAATTTCATAGCTACTTTATCATCAATGTCAGGTAAAAGAAGACCAATGTGAGCCTGATGTCCCTGAAATAGTGCAAGTGCAAGTCATTACATGAATACATCAAGTGCTTCAATGATGAGATGCTCGAGGCTACGAACCTTTAGCAGTCCATGACTATTATCATTGTTGTGCACGGGCTGCTAGATTCGCCCTTTAGCTTTCAACTCAACAAAAAAGAGCTGAAGAATATGGTTGAACTCCTAAGTTGAGCTAAGAAGTACATTACGATTGAAGAAGCTTTCAAAGTGAAATATGAGGCCACTATCTTCTCATCAACAAAGAGGCACTCTAACTAAAGAGATCTAAAGGGAGATGAAAAGAAGCAAAGTATGAGCTCGAGCTGCAAAAGCTGAGGAACTCAACTCAGCATGAATACAACTATGTTCTACTGCCCACCTCAAAGTCACAAATTCTAATGGAGATTCATGGCGCACCTTTCTTTCGATGACCAACACTAACGAAAGGGAAATCAAAGAATAAGGACATGAGGAGACACTGTTGGATCCATCGAGACCATGACTATAACATTGAGTGCTAGCACCTAAGGATAAGATCAAAAATTTTCATCAAAAGAGGCTACCTTAGTAAGTACATCTAAGATAGTAGAAGCTTTGACCCTTTAAGAGGTTGGAAAGTCGAGGTGAATAAGAAGCATCATAGAAGCACAATAACAACCTACAACCAAAGTGATTCATGTTATCTCTAAAGAATCATTAAAATAACTCTCCTTGAAAAAAGAAAGCATTGATCTCTTTATCAATCCATTGGAAGAACTCACCCAAAAAAAAGAAGACATGATATGCTCTACTAAAGTATCAACCTATTTAAAAGAGTTTTCATTAAGAGAAAAAAAGAGCTGGTTCTATCACTAAAAAATTAGACATTAGTACAACTTTCATGTACATGAGTGCACAATTTACATTGGTCACATTTTTTTAAAAAAAAATTGAATGCATTGTAGCATAGAAAAATGAGTACAATTTGTTTTCCCCCATAAAAGGTAAGAACGAGACAATAAAAATTTAGGTCATTAATATCAATCTAAAAATTTCATCAACTAAACTAGGTTGCGTTCTTGTGTTATAATATACATTTTTCATTCCCTCTTTAAGGTCTTTTCTTTGCCCTTTTCTTTGGGATAAATTTTTTTTTGTTGACTATATCCTTTTACATTGCTCTACGGTGACTATTTAAATCTTCTAGTCCAAAATATAGTGCTCCAACAATTGTTGTAGGAGTGTATATATTTTTTAGACAAAGCCAAGAATGAAAAAAAATAATATCACTTAATTTTAAGTTTTAAAATTATTTTATTTTAAATATTTTGGTAAGACTAGCGTAGAATGGCTGGAGTTCATTTCCAACCAACTATGTTTGAAGTGGTAGACAGCCTCTCTTTATTCGATGTTCAAGATGTTAAGAAGTCAAATTAAAACTTTGATGATGACATACTATAATCACATCAAAACAAATCTAGCCGATGACCCATATAGATTATGAGATAACAGGGCATATAGGACTTTTTGGATTGATTATAAATCAATTGTGATGTTTGTGGTTAAGTTCACTTATTTAACAAGAAAGGTATCTAAAGATCCGCATTATCGTATATTTTATTTCAGATTAATTATATATTAAAAAATTTAAATATTTATATCGGGAAAGATCGATATTGAATTGCGAGGCTTATGAGTACGGAAGGGCAAGTTTTTTAGGCTTATGAATCCTGTCCTCATCTTAGATTTTGACTAGCATCCAACCTTAATAAACTTTAGATTTTAATTATTTTAAACTGGATGGACGCCAGCCACCCAACCTACCAGTTGAACCTAACGATTGGAATCCTGGCCAATCGAAACGCAACCCTATCCCTCCCGGAATTAGCTGTACCTCAACTTAAAATCATGCTGGCCAATTCCCACAGGATAGTCGAGAAAGTTATCTTCTTATACGTTGAATATACTTTCTACCACTCTGGTTTTAATTATGACAATCTTAGTCTCTTAAGCTTCTCTGCATAGTGTATCAGCATACGATCTTCATCTTTTGAAAGCTCTCATCTTCAAGATTTATCAAAATTAACTTCGATGAAAGTGTTTAGGATAATATTTGGCTCGGCATTTGTCATTCGTGGAGCTAATGGTGACTTGATGGTGACAAGGGTTTCGATCTCATTAACTTCTCCGTTTATTTGGCCGAGCTTTATGCGGCTTAGGTTGACATCTTCTATGCCATTCGTATTCTTGATGCTCGCTATCTATTTAATATTGATGGCGACTCTCTTACTGTCATTCGATGAATCAGACGGAGGAATTCTCGTGATCACTTACCAACTAATTCCTTGATCCAAGACATATGATCGACACTTCAGAAGGCACTCACAGTCTAGATTAGATATGTCTACCGGAAAGCCAACTCTGCGACCGACTGGGTTGTTACCTCCGTGGCCTATCACTCCGAATGTTGAAGCTGGAAGCAGAAAGACTCCTTCCCTATTATACTCAAGCAAATTCTATTTTCTGATATATCAGGCTTGACTCGCACTAGAATGGTACGATCGCTCGCATATTTCAAAAAAAAAATCATGCTGGCCAATGTCTCACGACCTCATCGTCACCAGCATCGGCCTCTCTTTCTGTTCCACCCAATCCCATCCCCTGTAACTCTCTTGGATGCCACCCGTTCGATATCCTACCAGCCCGCCCGCTCGCTCACCCTCACCATCTGAATTAACTCCACTAGTTCGGAGGTTCTGCCGGTTGGATCGATGGACTTTCTCAGATACAGTTGGGAGAACTGTTATGGATGGAGCTTAATTTTATCAAGAGGAAGCCCCAAATCAAAGTTCACGAAGGTGAAGCTCGTGGAAGGATGCAGAACGAAAGGGGAGACGACTTCCATGCGAGTTTGTGGGTGTTACGAACGGAGACCCGGTCTGACGCGGCTGTTTCGTGAGGAGGTTTGACAAAGAAAGGAGTCGGTTGCTATTTCGTGTTGGGGCCGACGCCTGGACGCTAGAGACTTGAAGACACGTGGAAGTTTCAAATGGTTTTGGAGCTGATCGTGTGGAGGCTTTTGTGAGGGAGTTATGTGAGAAATAAAAGGGGAGGCTCGGTGAGGATCTCCGGGTGCAGTAGAGAAAAAGTTCTATAATCTCTTAGTAAGATCATAAGAGTTTTTGAGAGAGTGTGTTTTTGAGGGCTTGTACCTGATTCAACTCTTAGTGAAGCCTTGCAGATCCTGTGCCGCCGTGGACGTAGCCCAGTTTGGATGAACCACGTAAAATCCTTGTCTCTCGCTGTTTTTGGATTTTGGTTCCTATTATTATTCTATGTTTTTTTTGCTGATTATATCGCAACTGCGTGCTTGGCTGTACTAATAGCGATCTTATTAGAGGAATATTTGTTGTATTCCCTATCAAATTGGTATCAGAGCATGGTTTTCTTCATATTATTACGGTCGGATAAATCAACAAAGAGATGGCAGACAAGATCAAAATCGAGAAATTCAATGGTCACAATTTCGGATGGTGGAGGATGCAAATTGAGGACTACCTATATCAGAAGGATCTTTACCTTCCATTAGAGGGAAAGAATCCGGATTCAATGAGCGACTCAGATTGGATGATTCTGGATAGGAAAGCCCTGGCCACGATCAGATTATCATTGACACCTCAAGTAGCATATAATATTACAAAGGAAAAGATCACCGTGGATATGATGACCGCTTTAACAAAGCTGTATGAAAACCTTCCACCTTAAACAAGATATTTCTCATGAAAAAGCTCTTCAATTTGAAGATGGCTGAGAATAGTTCAGTGACGGAGCATCTGAACGAGTTCAACAAGATGATTAATCAATTGGAGTTGGTCTCTGCTGCTTTTGATTATTCATTCAGGGCACTTCTTTTCTTATGTTCCTTGCCAGAGAGTTGGGACAATCTTGTGATGATAGTTAGCAACTCGGTATCAGGTATCCTTACATTCAATGATACAATTAGTTGTATATTGAATGATGAGATAAGAAGAAAGGTTGTGGGTGGGACTTCTACAAGTATTGTACTCATGGTGGATACCAGAGGAAGATCATAGGAGAGGAAGAAGTCAGAGAAAGGCCGGTCCAAGAGCAGAGGAAAGTTCAAAGGGAGATTTCCCATGAAGTATTGGAACTGCGAAAGAAAGGTCACATGAACAAGGGTTGGGGTAAGAAGAAGAAAAAGGTGCAGAGAGCAAGATAGAAGGTCAGGAAGCAAATGTTATGAGTACTATTGAGCAAAATTTTGAGAATGTGTGCCTGTCAGCCGGCGATGGGGCAAACTCAGATATGTGGTTTGTAGACTCAGGGGCTTCTTACCATTGCAGCTCAAAGAGATACCTATTTTTGGATTTTGTCCAAGGAGATTTTGGTCATGTCACAGTTGGCAATGGACATCAGTGCAGAATTGTTGGTAGAGGAACAATTGTACTGAAGCCAGTGACATGCAGAGAATTAAGACTTGCATAAGCCCGATACATCCCAGAGTTAAAGAAAAACCTAATTTCTACCAGTCAGCTTGATGTTGAGGGTTATGTATCCGTTTTTGGTAATTCTCAGTGGAAAATTACTAAAGCGTCTATGGTTGTTGTCAAAGGGAAGCGGACAGGCACTCTCTACTTTTGGCAACAGTGAGAGTTCAGTTTCAGTGGCAGCAGGAGACACGGGTACAATGACTACATTATGGCACAGGAGGCTCGGTCATCTTAGTGAGAAGAACTTGAATATTCTACATAGGAGAGAGCTTCTACTTGGGATAAAGAAGGTGAATATAGAGTTTTGTGAAGAGTGTATCTATAGTAAGCAGAAAGCAGTGAGTTTTCAATTAGCAAGAACTCAGAAGAAGACTGAAAGGCTGGAGTTGGTTCATTCAGATGTCTGGGTTCCAGCACCAGTGGCATCATATGCGGGCAATAAGTACTTTGTCACGTTTATAGATGATTTCAGCAGGAAAGTCTGGGTGTTTGCTATGAAGGAAAAGTCTGAGGTCTTTGGCATCTTCAAGAGATGGAGAGTCATATGTGAAAGCCGACTGAGCAAGTCTCAAGTGTCTCAAGACAGATAACGGTGGTGAATATTGTAGCAGAGAGTTTGATGTCTACTGCATAGAGCATGGAATCAGATGGATCAAGACCGTCCCAGGGACACCAGAGCAGAATGGTGTGGCAGAAAGAATGAACAGGACCATTCTTGAGAGAGAGAGGAGTATGAGGTTTGACTCAGGTCTACCTACATATTTTTGGGCAGCAGCACTGGACACCGTAGTGTATTTGATCAACAGGAGTCCATCTAGTGCATTGGATGGTGGGATTCCAGAGAAGATTTGGACTAGAAAACTGTAAAACTTTCTTTTCTTAAAGTATTTGGCTGCATTACTTATTCTCTGATTGAGAAAGAGAAGAGGAGTAAGTTAGACTCCAAGTCTACAAAGTGTGTTTTCATTGGATATGGTGGCGATGAGTATGGCTACAAGCTCTAGGATTTCAGAACAATAAGATCATTCGGAGCAGGAATGTGGTATTTGATGAAGAGCATACTTACAAAGACAGGAAGGATGCAGTGGAAGAAAAGAAACAGAGTTTATAGAACTCGATCCTGTCAGAGATGGAGAAATTCCCCGAGTGCAAACTGAAGATGAAAACTCCAAGGATGTGGAGGAGGAAGATGTGGTTGAAACAGACAGCCACATGCATACACCGGTACCTCAGCCGGTGTCCCCACAGTTAAGGAGGATCACGAGGGTTACCAAGCCATCACAGAGGTATTCTGCTAATGATTATATTTTGTACACAGATTCTGGAGAGCCATAATATTTTGTTGAAGCCATGTAGATGAAGCTAAGGTCAAGTCGGAGTTGGCTATGAAAGAGGAGATGGACTCTTTAAAGCAAAACAAGACTTGGAATCTTATGAAGTTACCCGCTGGCAAGAAAGCTCTGTTCAACAAATGGGTGTACAAGATGAAGAATGAGGCCAATGGTACCAAGAATACAAGGCAAGGTTAGTTGTCAAGGGTTATGCATAGAAAGAGGAATTGACTTCCACGAGATCTTTTCTCCAGTAGTCAAGATGACATCCATCAGGGTGATTCTGAGCATGGTAGTAGTGAGGATCTTTATCTAGAGCAGCTAGATGTGAAGACAGCATTTCTTCATGGAGATTTGGAGGAGGAGCTATACATGCACCAGCCAGAAGGTTTTCAGGTCAAGGGAAAGGATGACATGGTCTGCAGATTAAAGAAAAGTTTGTATGGTCTGAAGCAGGCTCCGCGGCAATGGTACCTCAAGTTTGACAGTTTTATGCTAGAGAAAGGCTTCACCAGATGCCAGTCAGATCATTATGTGTACTTTCAGAGGTACGTTACAAATGAGTTTATTTTTTTATCCTTGTATGTGGACGATATGCTTGTAGCAGGTTCTAGTATGAGGAAGATAGAAGAGCTCAAGAAATGATGGCAAAGAAGTTCTCAATGAAGGGTTTGGGAGAGGCGAAGCAGATTCTTGGTATGAGGATCAACAGAGATAGGAAGCAATGGAAGCTGTGGCTATCTCAGGAGGACTATGTAGAGAAGGTATTGAAGAGGTTCAATATGGAGAATGCAAAGGTAGTGTCAACACCTTTGGCAGCACACTTCAAGCTCAGCAAGCAGTTGTGTCCAACAACTCAGAAGGCAAGGGATGAGATGATTAGAGTTTCATATGCCTCAGCCATGGGAAGTCTAATGTATGCAATGGTTTGCACAAGACCGGATATCGCACAAGCAGTGGGGCAGTCAGCAAGTACATGCAGAATCCAACAAGGAGCACTGAAATGCAGTGAAGTGGATCTTGAGATATCTTAGGGGTACATCAACTTACAGTTTGTGCTATGGAGGTGATAGTCTTCAAGTATAGGGATTTGTAGATGCAGATCACTCTAGTGACAAAGACAGTGGGAGGAGCACCACTGGTTATGTTTTCACTATCGGTGATATACAGTGAGCTGGGTATCTCAGTTGCAGAAGATAGTGGCATTATCAACTACAGAAGCTGAGTATGTGGCGATCACTGAAGCTAGTAAAGAGATGATTTGGTTACAAAGGTTGATGGAGGAGCTCGCAAGGAGCACGAGTGTAATACATTATGGAGCGATAGCCAGAGCGCAGTTCACTTGGCAAGAATCCAGCATTTCATGCAAGAACCAAGAACATTCAGCTTATGTATCATTTCATATGCAGTGCGTTGGATGAGGAGCAGTTGAAGCTGGAGAAAATTGATGGAGCTAAGAATCCTGCATATATGTTCACCAAGGTTGTGAGCAGAGACAAGTTAGTCTCTGTTGCAACTTGGTGAAGCTTTCCAAGAGATAGATCAGGAGAGCGCAATACAAAGAAAGAATGTAGATCTAAGATTGATGTCATTAATCTCTAAGTGGAAGATTGTTATGGATGGAGCTTAATTTCATCAAGAGGAAGCCCCAAATCAGAGTTCACGAAGGTGAAGCTCGTGGAAGAATGCAGAACGAAAGGGGAGACGACTTTGTGCGGGTTCATGGGTGTTATGAACGGAGACCCGGTCTGACGCGGCTGTTTCGTGAGAAGGTTTGACAAAGGAAGGAGTCGGTTTCTGTTTCGTGTGGGGGCCCATGCCTGGACGCTAGAGACTTTAAGACACGTGGAAGTTTCAAACGGTTTTGGAGCTGATCGTGTGGAGGCTTTTGTGAGGGAGTTACAAAACTGTGAAAATAAAAGGGGAGGCTGGTGAGGACCTCCAGGTGCAGTAGAGAAAAAGTTCTGTAATCTCTTAGTGAGATCATAAGAGTTTCTGAGAGAGAGTATTTTTGAGGGCTTGTACCTGATTCAACTCTTAGTGAAGCCTTGCAGATTCTGTGCCCATGGACGTAGCCAGTTTGGGTGAATCACGTAAAATCCTCGTCTCTCGCTATTTTTGGATTTTGGTTCCTATTATTATTTTATTTTTTTGCTGATTATATCGTAACTGCGTGCTTGGCCGTACTAATAGCGATCTTATTAGAGGAATATTTATTGTATTCCTTATCAAGAACACTGCCGATTCCGATAGGATTCGGAAGAATAGCGGAGAGAGCAAAGAAAGGTAAAAAGAATGACAGAAAGAGAGAGAGAGCATGTGCCAGTGCAGAAGGCTGCTTTCTTTTCCTCTTTACCTTGTTGTCTTCTTTCTATGACTGGTCTATCTATTCCTGGCCCCATGAGATTAACCAACATAGGAATATGTAAAGGGGGGGCTATCTGGGCTATCCCCCTTATCCTCTTATCCTCACTGGCACCGCGGCCTCTTTCCCCAGCTGTCAAAAGAAAGGGATGGTGCTGGTGAGGGGATGGGTGGGGATCGAGGTGTTCCCGTTCTCATCAGACTTTGGTTTCTAATGCAGAACTAGCAAACACATTCCAACATTAGTTACAGTAAGGGGATTGTTGTTAGGTTTTTTAGGTGGTCTTTAAGATTCGTGTTTCTGCCTTTGTCTTCCCAATTTCCGGTGATCTACATCTTCTCCGGCTGTGCCTCCGTCGGATTGTTCCTTCTGCCATCCCCTCCTCTGCTATGGCCTCGGATGGGGTTATCTTCGGGAGGGGCTCCGGGTAGAAGGAGGTGGGTTCCGGTGTTGATCGAGTGGTGTCTGCTTTGCAAGCTCCTGCCGGCATGGCGCCCTCTTCTGCCTTTGGTCCTGCTAATCCAAAGGATTCGTCGAAGACGGGCAGTCCATGGAGTCGTCCTTCCTTAGTCGCTACGGTGGGATTCTCCTTCTCCTTCCCCGACGGAGGTGGAGGAATTGATCTGTCTATTCCCGGACATTATCCAAGTTCCGGTCAGTTCGCTGGAGAATGAGGTCAATGCTTGGAGTGAAGGCGGTGCTGGCTCGTTCTCTCTCTCGGTGGGTGCCGCTGGAGGCGATCGTCAGAGAACTGCACCGCTCTGGTTTGCCGGGAGAGATCGAGGTGGTTCCTTTGGCCCATAAGCACTACATGATCAGTCTTCCTGATTCTCAATCCAAAACTCGATTGCTGGAGAGGCCATGGGTGATTAACGGGCAGGTTCTAGCCGTGGCCGATTGGGTGCCGGAATTTATTCCAGCGGAAGATACTTTGCTGCAAACGTTGGTCTAGGTTCGGCTTCCTCTGCTTCCTTTGGAATTCTGGGCGGACGACATTCTCTCTCCATCCTCTCGGTGGCTGGGGATTTCTTATACTCCGACGAGTCGACAAGAGCCCAGAAACATGGTGGTTTTGAGCGGGCTTGCATCCAGTGGATCTGGGTCTTCCTCTCCGGCCAGGGGCCAGGGTTCGTGGAATCGGTGTCCCATTCTGGAAGCATTCTCCTTTGAGAACATGGAAGGCATATGTGACCGGTGTGCTTCGCTGCACCTCACCGGTCCTTGCAAGCAAGAGGGGGAGAGGTCTTCTTCTGCGGCTGCTCCATCGTTTGGGCCATGGATGGCAGCAGTCCGGCGTCGTCGGCCTCCTCCGGTGCTGATTCCAGTCCAGTAGGTGGGTGATCGGTTGTCCCCTAGTTCTTCCACTGTCTCTAAGGACGGCTGGTCTGTCCCAAAGAAGATCGCTCGGCGTCGGCTTCCTCCCTCTGGCTCTTCGGTGCTGTCTCCTGGCAAGGTGGTTGGTAGGAATGTTCGGCGGACGCTGAGTCAGTTAGGAGATCACTCGGGAGCTTGGGGTGCAGCTTCCAGCAGAGGGATCTTCACTGGTTTCAGTGCCTGTTGCGTTTGCTAATGAAAACCGGGCTGATCCCAGGAGGTCTTCAAGCGTGCCGGTTGGCACTGTAGCCAAGTTTCAGGAATCAGCCGAGGAGGTTATTCTGTCTGAAACTCCTAAGGCTGATTCCAAAATGTCTGAATGTGATAAGGCCACTAATTTTCCAAAATTGGCCCTTGAGATTTGTACTAGCAAGGACTCAGTCTCGGGTCCCTCCAAGCGGGCCCGACAGTGGAGCCCGTTTCCAAAGGATGCCATCCCGATCTTCCAAAGTTAAAGGTAAAGCCTTTCTTATCAGTAGAGCTGGGGATAAGGCACCTTTACGTTTGCCGCTTCATCGGTGGTTGGCCGGGGGTCTTCGGTCCAGTCAGGCCCTGGGGCTAAGAAGGCCCGGGGTCGGGTAGGGCCCCCATCGGGGACAGCTTCTGAGCTAAATCTCCGACCCTCTTGGACTCTGGCACTCATGAATCAGCTGTTCATCAGCTGAAGCAGGCCATTCAGTTGTCTGACTCGGCTGTTTTGATGGACTCCATCCGGACAGTTGATTGTGCTGATACGGGATCCCTGGGTTGCACTAAGGTGATCCCAGGTGTTACGGAGGTTTTGATGGAATCTGACCGGGCTATTCATTGCAAAGGCTTGGAAATTTGGACTGTTCTGTGGAGATGTTAGGGGTGATAGTCGGGATCTCCCCAATCCAGTATCACAATGAAGATTCTCATCTGAATGTGAGAGGAGCATTGAAACCATCGTTTCGCTCCTCATTTGGGAGGCTTATGCAGCTTCATTCTTTTGATATTTGTATATTGTTGGAGACTCGGCTTTCTGGGGCTAATCTAGCCCGTTTTCGGAGACAGATCGCACGAGCTTGGGTTTCGTATGTGTTGAGTCCAATGGTCTTTCAGGGGGCATTGTTGCTTTATGGAGGGACGAGAGTATCAAAGTGGATGCTTTCCATAGCTGTGGGCAGCAGGTTGCCTTGGTCATTTCTGAGGGTAGTGCTAGACCTTGGCTTCTTTCAGGTGTTTATGCCAGCACTGATTTCCGGGAGCATCGGGTGCTTTGGTCTGAGATTCAGTCTCTTCTTAACCAGGGGTTTCCCTCCCTCATTGCTGGAGACTTTAATTGTATTTTGGGTGCTGCTGAGAAGAGAGTAGGCCGGGCTTCTTTTGGCTCTGTGGCCGTGCTAAGTTCAGGAACTTTATTTCATCTACTAGTCTTTTGGATTTTGGGTTTCAAGGACCGCAGTTCACATGGTGCAATAACCGGCAGGGTTCAGCTAGAGTCTGGGAGAGATTGGACAGGGCCTTGGCCTCTTCTAGTTGGCTCCAGCTTTATCCTTCTGTCACTGTCACTCACTTGCCTAGAATTGCCTCGGACCACTGTCCTATCTTTATCTCTACTGATATCACCTCTCAGCGGCATAGGCAGTTCAGATTTGAGAAGTTTTGGACCTCTTATCCTACTGCTCGCGCTATCATCTCTCAGGTTTGGTGGTTACCTGTTAGAGGTAATGCTATTTATCGGCTCTCCAGACGTCTTGCCCTTGCCAGATGCCGCCTTTCTAGCTGGCATAGACTGAGGTTGGGGATATTGACAGACAGGTGGAGCATGTTGAGTCTACCATCTCTTCGCTCCAGGCTAAAGAGGACTTGGAGGGTTCTCTTTCTTTTGACAACCTTTGTCCCTGCGATCTAGCTTGGCGTTCCACCATTCCCTTCTGTTGCAACAGAAGACTTTCTGGAGACAGCGGCCTCGTATTCAGTGGATTCAGGAAGGGGACTGTAATACTATATTTTTTTATCAGGCCACTCAAAAATGCAGGGCGGGG
Organism: Calamus simplicifolius; assembly: GCA_900491605.1. Taxonomy (NCBI): domain Eukaryota; kingdom Viridiplantae; phylum Streptophyta; class Magnoliopsida; order Arecales; family Arecaceae; genus Calamus; species Calamus simplicifolius. Next base: position 361,763 of record UESW01004723.1, read on the forward strand.
AACCGTATTAGACATAGCTGATAAGGAGGGTCGGCTCCAGGAGGATGTTCAGGTGATTCGGCTCAGTTTCTTAATTTCTTTCATAGCGGTGGACTGAGCAGGCTGGTGATGGGGTCCCAGTTCACCCTATTCTGTCTCCTAATACTGTTACTGCGGCTGAAATGACTCTTGATTCGGCCCATTACCTCGGAGGATATTCGGTTGGCGTTGTGGGAGCTTGGTGCGGATAAGGCCCCTGGACCGGATGTCTTTCCTCCGTTTTTCTTTCGTCATTATTGGGATATTCTAGGGGAGGACTTAGTTCAGGCGATCCAGCTCGTCTTCCATCGTAAATCTATTCCCTCTGAGTGGAATCGCACTTTCATTACCTTGGTTCCTAAGAGACCAGATGCTTCCAGCCCCCAACACTTCCGGCCCATTAGTTTATGCACTACCTTATACAAGGTTTGTGCTCGTCTCCTGGTCTCTAGGATGTGTTGGGTTATTCCTCGCCTCATTTCTCCGGAGCAGGGGCTTTCCTCAGAGGGCACAGTATTACTGATAATGCATTACTTGCTCAGGAGTTCATGCATGACCTTCGTCGTGCTTCTGGTCGTCAGGGGCTTATGGCTATTAAGCTGGATATGGAGAGGGCCTATGATAGAGTGAATTGGGATTTCTTGCGTCACTCTCTTTAGGAATTTGGGTTTCAGCAGCTGTTTATAGATTGGATCATGGCATGTATTCAGCGTCCGTCTTTCTCCATCCTCATCAATGGAGACTGGACTGATTACTTCCATTCTGAGGTTGGGTTGAGACAGGGATGTCCTCTTTCCCCATTTCTGTTTGTTATATCGGCTGATGCTTTATCTCGGGCTCTTCGTCAAGCTCAGCAGGATTCTGTTCTTGACCCTTATCGGGCTGGTCCTCAGGGACCTGGGATTTCTCATTTGCTCTTTGCTGATGACTGCATCTTCCTGGGCAGGGCTACTGTGGCCAACGCGCCAGGTTTGCTTCTATTCTTCAGATCTACTGCTCTGCCTCTGGTCAGAAAGTTAACACTTCTAAGTTTGTGATTTGCTTTAGTCTGAGGGTGTCTTCTTCTATTTTGGGACTATTAAGCAGATCATGGGGATCTCTTTGCAGTCGGATTGCCTCTCTTACCTGGGTATTCCTATTACGGGTAGAAGGCCTAGGATCTCGGATTTTAGTAAGCTCGAGCTGAGGATCCGTGATCGGCTTGAGGAGTGGCAGGTCACTGGGCTTTCTATGATGGCGAGGATTACTCTTATTCGATCAGTGCTCACATATCTTCCTCTCTATCTCTTGTCTAATGCTGCTGTCCTATTGACCTGTCTAAGGAAGATTGAGCGTTACTTTAGAGATTTTCTCTGGGTTCATCTCAGGATGGTCATGGTGTTCATCTATTAGCCTGGGACTGTGTCTGTTTGCCTTTTTCCGAGGGAGGTCTTGGGATCCAGTCCCTTACTGTTCGAGGGAGGCCTTGATTGCTAGGCACGCTACTCGATTTTTGCTTGATCCACACTGTATGTGGAGTTCTTTTATGCATGCCAAGTATGGGGATTGGTCTTCCACCTCTAACTTGCAGCCTGCTCGGGGTCAATCATTCTTCTGGAAAGAGGTTTGCATTCATGCTCTGACCATCCTTCACAGCATCTCCTGGATTCTGGGTAATGTGTTTCCGTGGATGTTATTCTGATTCGTGGATCGCTGATCTTCCTTTGTCCCGATGGCCTACGTTTGTCAGCACTGACATTCCTCCTGGCATGCATGTGAGTGATCTCACGGTCACGATCATTCTTCCTGGTCTACCCCTCTGTTGTCCCGTTACTTTGGGGAGGAGCTTATGCGTCGTATAGCTGCTATCCTTCTTTCCCCGGGTCATTCCTCCAACATCAGGGTTTGGAGGCGATCCTGTCTGCCGCGCTCCTATCAGGGACATTATCCAGATTTACAGAGCTCCTTCCCGCCCGCTGCTTGATGTGGCTTGGATTTGGCGCTTTCCCATTCACCCCAGGGTTCGTCTCTTTCTATGGAAGGTTGCATGGAATTGTCTTCCTACTTGCTCCGTGCTTTCTAGACGTGCCTGGGGATTCGCCTACGTGTCCGATATGTGGCCTTGACGAGGAGTCGTGGATCACGCCATCTTCACTTGTCTTAGAGCTAGGCATATTTGGGAGATTGCTAGCGACCGGCCTTGGGTTGTTGCTTCATCTTCTCTTTGTCTATCCTTTCTTGACTTGATCAGGCAGGATGTTAGGAGAGGCAGCTGCAAGCAGGGCTCGACAAGGGCTTACATTGCTACCAAATCTGGTTTTCCCTGAACCGGATTGTCTTTACCCAGGAGCCGACTCCGTCATTCAGGGTTGTGCGGATTGCCTTGTCTTATCTACTGAGTACACGTCCCATCGTTTGGCTTGTAATTTTGACAGCCCTGGCCACTGGGATTCCCATGCTGTCTCGGCAACGCACCGAGAACGGTCTTTATTTCTTGGGAACCCCCGCCTCCAGGGTTTGTCAAAATCAACTTTGATGGGAGTGTTCGTGGTAGATCTGCTGGAGCGGGTTATGTCATTCGGAGTTCTGATGGAACTCTGATTTCTGCTGACGGATTTGATCTCCTCGATTCCTCTGTGCCGCTTGCGGAGCTTTATGCCGCTTGGGCGAGCGTTGCCTGTGCTATTCGCTGTCTTGGCGCCCATCGTATTATCCTCGAGGGTGATGCCCTCACGGTGATTCGGTGGCTCCATCAGGATCAGTGCAATCAGCTGTCGTCCAACCCGTTGATCTCGATATTCGTTCCCTCTCACGGGGTTCATAGTATACAGATCAGACATATTTCAGAGAAGCCAACTCAGCGGCTGATTGGATCGCCGCTAGGGTAGCTGACCATTCTGGTTTCTGGTGCTGGAAGTCCGGTGATTATTGTCTCCAGTTTTGAACCTTCTTTTGTATTATGATAGTTTGGTTTGAGTCACCCTAGAGTGGTGTGATCACCCGTTTGTACCAAAAATAAACAAACAAACAAATTCCACACAAACAAAGTCTTGTTTTTGTAAATTATATTAAAAAAACCAGGTTTCAGATTTTATGATACTCGAAATCAAACAGCTCTGGTGGTTGCTAGACATGGAACACCTGCATCCGTGACGTTTTCAACAATGACTACAGGCCTTTCAGTGTGCATCTGCACCCTCGATGGTTATCATCGAACGGTAATCACCGATAATCGATGAGAAAAGCCCTCGTTAGCACGCTATTCTAGGCACAAAGATCTCATCTGCCTGGCACTTGCTAGCGGTGAGCTACCAATTCAACTCAAAAGTGTAGACGGTGCGTGAAATCTGAATGAAAAAAAAAAAAAGAGAGAGAGAGAGAGAGAGGGGGGGGGGGGGGGAGAAGAATATGTGAGTGCTTTACCGTTGAGAGAGCTTCTCTTTGTGAGTGTAGCGATAGATGGGGCTCCAGCGAACTGACTGAGTGACTATCCAGTAGAAGCCAACCAAAGCTCAGCAACAAAAATCCCCATCCAAGCCCATCTCCCATGTTCTCCCCATCCGGGGACATGGACTGCTCTATAGGACCAAATCAAACAGATGCCCACGAACATGGAACTTGCAAACAGCTTGTAAGCAAGCCGACCTTTTGCTTGCTTTGTTTCAAAGAGGGGTTCATAGCTCTCTCCCATCTCTCTCTCTCTTTGGGCTGCTTGCTCGCTCACTCGTTTGCTTGTGGCCATGAGATAATTTGGTTTATGTAGTGCATGTCAGAGACTCTAGGATAGACATTTAATCCATAAAGTAGGGTTCCATCTTACTCTATTAATGAAGATTCTCTTCTTTTTATAAAGATAAAAATGATAATCCATATTACTTTTATCTAGCTAGCAGGAACAAGATAAAGATAAAAATAAAAATAAGTATATTTTCATCCTATTCTATTTCATTGGTCCTGTTGAGGGGTAAAACAGTCATTACATTAATATTTGCGAGGCGGCTAAGGCTAACCTCCTCCCTTCGGCTCCTCCGGGCTTCTATAGCTCGGCCCCTTCCGGGCTTCCGTAGCTCGACCCTTCCGGGCTTCCTTAGCTCGGCCCTTCCGGGCTTCCTTAGCTCGGTCCTTCCGGGCTTCCGTAGCTCGATCCTTCCGGGCTTCCTTAGCTCGGTCCCTTCCGGGCTTCCTTAGCTCGGCCCTTCCGGGCTTCCTTAGCTCGGCCCTTCCGGGCTTCCTTAGCTCGGTCCTTCCGGGCTTCCTTAGCTCGGCCCTTCCGGGCTTCCTAGCTCGGGGCTTCCTTAGCTCGGCCCTTCCGGGCTTCCGTAGCTCGGCCCTTAGCTCGGCCCTTCCGCTTCCTTAGCTCGGCCCTTCCGGGCTTCCTAGCTCGGCCCTTCCGGGCTTCCTTAGCTCGGTCCTTCCGGGCTTCCGTAGCTCGGCCCTTCCGGGCTTCCTTAGCTCGGCCCTTCCGGGCTTCCGTAGCTCGACCCTTACGGGCTTCCTTAGCTCGGTCCCTTCCGGGCTTCCGTAGCTCGGCCCTTCCGGGCTCCCGTAGCCCGGCCCTTCCTAGCTTCCGTAGCTCAGCTTCATCGAGCGATCCACAACCTAACACTTACCTCCGCGGAACCTGACGCGGGAGAGCCCAAGCCTACCAAAACGGCATCCTAGACAAGGAATCATGTCGGGACGTGGCCTAAAGCCTATCATAACCGCCCCAGGCCTACTCAACCAGATCTCGAGACATCAAGGAGCTCTCCCAGCCGTCGATACCTGAACAAGCGGGATACGGATTCTAACGGCCCCACAACGGCCTGATCCTGTCCGCCTCTATATCGTAACAACCTCGGACCTTCCAGAAGGCGCTCAAGACCCAGGCGACAGTCTATAAATATCAGACTCGCAGATTCCCAGGTACGCATATCTCCTGACGGACACGCACTCACTCTCTCTCTCCTTGGGCACCTCACTGCTCTCCCCGGTGGCTCGTCGGCGCTCCTGCCCTCTGGAGCCTCCGATTGGCCGCCCCGGAGAGGTCTCCCGGAGAGATTCACCTCCCCACTGTCTGGTTGATCGCCGATTTCTTCTCCACTGACTTGAGCGTCGGAGGGTCTTCCGCGGAGGGCCACCCCCAGCGTCCCCCGCGTGCGGACTTCTTTTTGCAGGTCCGCCCCCCTCTTCCTGGAGATCGACCGCGCCCGAGTCGAGGACGGATCCCGGTGGCAACAGGTCCTATAGTAAAGTGGTATAGCATTTATATATATTTGGATGATATTTAGTTCTTAGTTTAATTTAAACTTTTAATTATTTTAGTGATAAATATAAACATAAGAAATAAATGTTGAATTTATTAATATTCTTAATGCTAATTTTTTAAGTATTATTAATTTTATAATTTTTATTAAAAATTTATGTTAGTAGGAGTGGGACAAGATGAGGATAAAGCCCAAGAGATAGAAATTTATAATTTTTCAAGGAGGAGAGATGAGGATGAAGGAAATCTCCTTTTACAAAGATAGAGATGGAGATTGGGATTTCCAACCAGCTTCACTTTTTACCATCTATGATTAGAGAGAGAATAAGAAGGAACTGTATATGGCTATATACCATAAAGACAAAAAAATAATTTCTTTCATAATAATGCATATAAAAATACTTGGAAAGGCCGCAAAAGATATCATCTTAGAAAAACATTTGAGTTTGCGACAAACTCCTTCTAATTTCAAAAGCAAACATAAAATAAATCAAAAATCATGTAAATGAGCATCTCTCACCAAAATCAAATGAAAAGAGAAAAAATTAAAAAAAGAAATAGATGATCAAAAAAAGAAGCATAGCTGGATACATGGCCAGGTCTACATTTATTTGAGGTAGACAATTTTTATTATTATTATGAGATTTAAATATTTAATAATTAGTTCTCATCCTATGCTATGTACAATTGCTTGTATTTAAAGAACACAAAACTTATTTATTTTAAAAGTTTTCATAAATATTCAACACAATGTTATGAAAGAAATTTTAATCGATCCAAAATATTCTAATGTAATATGTGTGTATGCATGGAATGTAGCTTATCTTCGAATGCATAATTTCTTTAAAGATAATAATTTATCATTTTCGTTAACTTACCATGATAAAATATACATCCTATATTAAGCTTATGAATATTTGTCAAAAGTGTCCATATCCAATGTAATTGAAATAACCAAAAATCATATATTTTAAGTGGCACACGAATAAAAAATTTAACATAACTCCTAAATTATCAAGAATTATTCATAACTAAATAAACAATATTGAAGCTCTGTCATAAAAGTTTATGACACGTACATGCAATGTTGGACATTCATGGAAATATAAAGCTTAAAACTAAAAAAATTAGATAAAAGCATAATATATTCAAGTTTTAAACCATGAAATAGTATAATAATATTCTATCTTCTCAAATAATATCACCATCTAAAAACTTTTGCATAACAAAAAAAATACAAAAAGGAAAAAAGAGATAGATGTACATTATATATAAAGAGAGAGAATCTTAATAATAATAATAATAATAATAATAATAAATCTTTTTACTATCACCTAATGTACATTATGTAAAAAGGGCAGCAATGATATAGTCGTTAAATAACATCGTTAAATTAGCATACAACTTGATTGACTGTTTGATTTTTGAATAAAAATTTGCAAACCTTAGTAGTACGCGATAAAATCTTTGCTAAAATTAAAACGTGGACCAATTTTTCATTTTGAAATTAAATGTAAGTTAAACAATTTTAATAAACAAAAGCATAAGAGAAAGATAATTCTCTTCAATAAAGGAACTAATATAAATAATTTATAAGCTATCAGGTTAGAAGCCAATACAAACGGGAAGAAATCTAATTCCACAAAATTTACAACATAGCTCCTTATCAAAATCCAGCATGATTCTTTTCCTGTGCATTCAGTGAAATATTTAGAGTATAACAAAACCATAATCAAATTAACACAGAAAATATGTTTGATTTTTAATAAAGATTTAAAATTTTCATTCCAATTCTAATCCAAAGACAAACGGCATAACAATACCCCTAACGATCATAGTAGAAATGACAGAAAGAAAATACCTTCTTAGAAGACTGGTCGCTTCCCATTTTCTAATAAAGATTGAAACTTTTCATTCAATTTCAATCCAACGTAAGATGACATAAGGATCAAAATTTGTAAGAAATTACATGCAAACAAAGAACAAAGGAATAGGAATAAACTTATCCTTGACGATTGCAGGAGGGAAGACGGAAAGATAAGATTCCTTCCCTAACGAGTCCAAGCACTATCAATTAGATGTTGAGGAGAGGTTTCTCTTTTTTTTTTTTTCTCCCTCATTAACGGGTGTGCCTTTTTTTTTAATTTTATTGCAGCTCCTGCTACAGCTGCTGTCGTCACATGATACAAATTAGAGTATAATCGCACTCGACTTTTTATATGCATCGGTATACAGAACGGTGGGGCGTATGGGAATCTCCAGCTGGTTAGCTGGTAATAAAAGGAAGGAATGTTAAAAAATTAAAATAAATAATTAAACGGCATCCAGTCCATCAGCTTTGCGGCTTCAGGGCGGCATCTCTTTGAAACATAACCAAGAAGGATAGCTTAAAAAAAGAAAGTTAATCAAAGAGAATAATTTATATTTAAATATAAATTATTTTTTAAACTTATATTTTTAAGAATTGAAGGATAAAATTATTATTATAAAAAGTTGATTATTTCTTAACTATCCTCTAAATAAACTCTATTCTGTGCATTTATTCAAAAATAATTATTTTTCTATCAAACAGTACCTAAAAAAAGTGGGATTAACCCGCGTTCCAGGAACATGTCATCCTCTGAACAACCGAAAAAATCCTCACATTGTCCTCCTCCCAGGCGCTGGCATGGGCCATGTTTTGCCCTTCTGCCACCTCGCGGGGAAATTCTATTTGGCCCACCCATTTTGCTGAGGAGCCCCCCATTTTCTTTTTTTTTTTACTCAGTAGCCCCCGAAATTACTCACTAGCCCCCCTAAATTTTAGAAATACCTAAACTACCCCTCCCCTCATGCCCCCCTCAAAAATTGCTCAATGGCCTCCCTCCCCCCCCCCATCCGACTGCGATTCTTCCTCTCCCTCACGGTGCCTCCTCTCTCGCTCAAGATGCTCCCCAGCAGCGGCTTCCTCGGCAGCAGATCTTCCGGCGAGTAAGGTCTCCTCCCTTCCTTCCTCCTTCCCTTCCTCCTTTCCTCCCTCACTCGATCTACCCCCTTCAAAAAAAAAATTTAGCCAAGCTCCCCTCCCTCCCCAGCGTTCGTATCCCTCCGACGGCTCCGCCCCCTCTCCGCCACCTCTTCCCCTTCGTCCCACCCTCCCATGAACTCTGTTCGGCCCTGGTTGGCCGAACAGAGAATCTCTGTTCGGCTTGCTGGGCCGAACAGAATTGAAATCGGTTTGGCCCAGCAGGCCGTAAATCCGTTCGGCCTAACAGATTCAATTCCGTTAGGCCCAGCAGGCCGAACGGAATTAATTAAATTATATTTATAATTTAATTAATATAATTGTAATTATATAATATAATTAATATATATTATAATTATAATTATAATTATAATTAATATAGTATATGATTATATTATATTTATATTTATAATTAATATACTTATAATCAAGTATATTATAAAGTATAATTAATATAATCATATATTTTTATTATTAATATATTTTTAATAAAAATATATTATTTCAACATAATTTTAATGATGAATAATACAATGTTCTAGATATGGATGCTGGCCCCTTACGAGCTAAAGTTAGACCCACAGCGTATGCCAGGAGACGTAAAACCCAAGTGCCTGAGGTTATTGAGGTTCCTGAGGTTCCTAAGGATCTTGTTGCACCATCGCTCCAGATGAGACAGCATACGAGGACATCCCAGCTATGGATGTTGATGATGATGAAGTGGATGGGCCTTGTCCAGGCGGTCCTGAGGATGACTCTGTCCTTAGGAGTTTTAGGACACATATTGCAGCCTCCATCTGGAGGCAACAAGTAAATCATTGTTCTACTGTATTTTATTTAATGTATTATTCGATGTTGTTATGTGTTATTCATATTATTCATTTATATTTCACAGGAACGGACTCCACTAAAGTGCATGAACCATGCTGCCAAAGTAGGTGAGTGGCAGTGGTGGGCATCAGGGCAATTGAATTGGAGATTCAGGGATATAGTTCAGCAGTCGGGTCTTCTTGAGCTAGTGCATTGCTCTTATCGATTCGCCGATAAGATTCTTGTCTCGGGCTTGTAGAGAGATGGCAGCCCGAGACGAATACCTTCCATCTTCCTTTGGCGAGATGACAATCATGTTGGATGATGTTGCCACCATATTAGGGATTAGTGTCATGGGTGCCTCAGTATCCTTGTCAATTGATAGGATGAGTGATTGGGATGCTGAGGACCTCCTAGTGCAGTTATTGGATGTATCACGGGATGACGCGCGTCAGGAGGTTCTAGCTGTCCGTGTTCAGTCTGTAAGGTTAGAGTGGCTGAAGAGTCATTTCCATGATGTATTAGATAGAGATAGCCGCCGTAGGATAGAGTGTGCGGTGCGAGCATATTTGCTTTTTTTGTTAGGGTGTACACTTTTTGTCGATAAGAGCGGGACAAGGGTGCCTATAGCTTATCTTGCTCTGCTTCGGCATTTAGATAGAGTGATGACATATGCCTGGGGTGCGGGCGCCTTGGCACATTTATATCGGCAGTTGGGGATTGCGTCTAGAGCATCCATTAGACAGATCAGTGGATATATGATGCGTCTCCAGGCATGGATTTATGAGCATTTTCCCTTTCTCACTCCTCACCCAGCCCTGGACTATACTGATGCTAGGCCCTGCATACACCGATGGATGCCCGGCAGTCCGCCCCGTACTACGATGGACCATTTGGTGATTCTACGAGAGTCATTGGACATATTGAGGGCAGATGAAGTATGTACCATAGGACCATCCACTTGTATATTTATATAATTTATCATACATTATGAAACTGATTACGATTTAATATAATGCATGTAGTTTGGGATCCCCATCGTATTATTCGGGATGATCGTCTGTTCCTTGATATTGCATTCTTTAGTGGATGCCTGAAGTGCATGGATGTCGTAGAACCCTATCATCCTGAAAGGGTTTTACGATAGTTCTGTAGGATACAGACGATCCCCCATGCGCCACTAGCCCTTGAGCAAGCCAGCAGAGGATCGACAGCAGCATCGTACCGCATTCGGTACGTCTTCTATGAGCAGTTATGGGAGAGGTGGGAGGATCACCTGCTGAGCCCAGCAAGCAGGAGCCATCCGGTGACCCAACCCTCAGATTGCGTACCGGGATTTTTGGAGTGGTATTCTCAGATCACGCATCTGGCTGTTCACCCTCTGGAGAGCTGATCCAGTATCTACTCCTGATCACGTCCCAATGATGCTGATGCTGACGTGCAAGGTCAGCATATTGCAGATGTGCTTGGCCTTTGCACTAGTATACTTGATATGGATCAGGAGGAGGCTGCTGCGTCACAGGGGATGCACATGTATGATGTCATATCGCAGATTGCACATGTGTTGCAGGGTTAGCATATCTCTACAGTTCAGCCTGTTCAGCCTAATGTTCCTGGCCCTAGTCATGCATCGTCATAGCAGTACAGACATCGATGACGGCATGGTGAGGATCCCTGATGTACCTCATGTATTTTGTATCTTTTAGCACATAGTGCATCTTTTTGTAAAAGACATTGAAATTTGAATGAAATTTTACTTCCTTTCGGTTCAATTTGAATGAAAAATTTTTGAATTAATATAAATATGTCAAACATTATACAAAATTGATTGTTGCAGGCAAAAGGACATCTACAACTCAATAGTCTCACTAATAATAACATCCAACAAGATCGTTTGTCTGAACTGGTGAATCCTAGATTCATATGAAGAAGCCCATCCGGAAGCACAGGGTAAATAATGTTTTTGCCAATTGCTTGCTATTGGAGGAACGGGATGACCCGGTAACAGAAACACCTGCAAAATATATAAATTAGTAAACATAATGAATTATTAGTCATTTAAGGATGATTAAGAGTTGTTTAATTAATACCTCCACAAAATGATTGCCATTAACGAACGCCACTGCAATATCTTAGCGGGATAAAGGAGGAAGAGGCACCGATAGTAGAGGTAGGAATGTAAGACATTGTTGCAAGGAGAGGTGGTATAGGATAGTCCCGCTATAACATGCCCCATATCTGGCAGTCATCCACCGATCAAAAGGTGGAGCATTATCAAAATATGATAATGCATGCTCAATCTCCTCAAACCTCCCTTCGACAGCAAATATAGCGCGATAGTGCTCTGAATAACTTTGCAAGTCATGTAATAAATCCTTCCTAATACGGAGCCAATCCTCCTCTCCAAATCCTAGCAAGTCAGCTATTTCTCTAAATCCGCAGTTGTCATCAGCTTTAACATCCTCGATATGTTGGATGAACGGCCTCAACCCATCTGGAATTTGATCGATATAGATTGTTGGCTTATTATATGACCGAGTTCGCTGATGAGAAACCTGCAAACCATTAACAAATAAATTAGATGGTAAACAATCGCTTTGTAATAACAAATGGCACGGGGTCCGGAAGTTTTTGGCATGTGTCGGCACGTATCGGCACGCGTCCGGCACATACCGGCATGGGATCCGGAAGTTACCGGCACATACCGGCACACGTCCAGCACATACCAGCACGGTCCCTTCTTTGCTGAAAGAAATGCTTCGTACCTTCTCCCTTGGCTGCCTCTTTGGCACTTGCATCAATGGTGGAGTGCCCATACCAGGTGAATAACTATCTTGTCCTGAAAGAATCAACTCAAAGGTAGAAGGATCACGGCGGGTAGATGTATCAACCTTCAATGAAGCACGGCCACGGCCAAGTGAACGAGTGATCCTTTTGGCAGGTTCTTCAAGAGAAGTACTTTCTGGGTTAGCAATATCTCTCAATTTTCTTAACATCTGCATTTGCGAGGACCCATCTAACTGTTTGAATTTCCAAGCAATTATATCCAACTCTGGTTCATAGCTTAGCTGAATACTTTGCACATTTGAAGCCGGTATCATATCAAGTTTTCTCCAATGAGGATCTATGCAATCGAAGGGAATTGGCCGACCTTCCATCCTGAACCGCACAATCTCATGGGCGCATAGTAAACCATTTGTGTGTCCAATAGAACACCCACAAACTAAATCATCAATACCAACTGAATTGGCTCGATTCGCTTGAGCGAGGATCTGATTTAATGCATTTATAGAAATGAAACCTCGCAATTCTTTGAATTCAACAGGCTTGAAGTCGTGTTGCACGACCATCAAATTCTTCTCAAATGAGGCTTTAATGTCACTATGCTGCAACTCAATCAAACTATATATTTTGTCCAAGATGATTCGAAATTCCCTTGGCTTGATCCAAGCTATCTTTTCAGCCTTGCATGTGCACTTTCAGCCCTAGAAAAGTAAATAAAATTTAATAAAAGGGAGATAACAATTGCATAATTAAATTATAAATTTCTTAAATTTATCAATTCCTTGTGATACCTATTAGTTGTCAAATTCCATAGTGCCTACATGCGTCCGTCCATGCTGCGACAAATTTTCCTTGTACTTGCTCAGCCAAGTATCTGACACATACCGTAAAGCATCTGGGTAGGTACTAAACTCTCTCTGGAGTGCAGTCCAGTGATCATTAAACTCATCTTCTATGGTGGACAACACAAGTATATTTCAAGTCATTATAAACGTATCTCATTTCTCCTTTGTTTTAAATAACCTTTTGCACTGGGCCAAAACATTCCTACTAATATGCCATGTACATAGCAAATGTGTTGCTGTAGGAAATACCCTCTGAATTACATTCAATAGAGCCAAGTCTCTATCTGCGACTATCACCTTAGGCAGAGCATCATCGTCCATGACATTGCGCAATCTCTCTAATGCCCATGTATAGTTATCTTCTCGCTCAGAGTCCATATACACAAAAGCAATAGAAAATGTCAGGTCAATTGATGTCACCCTGACAATCTCTAAGAGAGAAAGACGATATCTATTCATCTTGTAAGTACAATCCATTATCAACACACGAGGAAATGCACGTAACAAGTCTATACTGCCATGGTGTGCCCAAAACAAGTCATGCACAACATCAGACTTAATACAATTCCTATGCCACTCAATGTATTTATACTCAGATAATTTACCAAGAAGATATTGCATCTGAGATCTCTCAGCAATCTCTACAGCCTTGCACCTCTGTCATGCATTGTAGATTGTCTTCATTGTCGTAATATTGAGGGCATCCCTTTGCTTCAAAGTGATAATATGTCCTTAGGCCGAACCAAACTCTTCGACATCTCCACTAGCATTGTAGTCTCCTGCTTAGATAATCGTCCCATATATGAGTGCCCCTCGAGATACTTTGCAGCTGAATGATTGTGCACACTGCACAAGACCATTAACATCCAATCATCTGCAGTGTCTAATTTCTTCCCTCTTAAGGCAAAAGGACATCCACACTTCTTAGTGCCACTGGCCCTAGTCTTTGATCCCTTTTCCTTGATGTGTTTACTTTTGCAAGAACCGCTCCTCTCGCAAGAAAAAACAATTCTTGGTTGCTTAACATTGCTGCCCATATCGGATTTTTTAATAATAACGAAAAATCCATTCCTCTTTTCGACTTCCCGACACCAATTACACATTTCTTCTCTACTTTTGAATATCTATAAAATAAATAGTTTTATGTTAGTATACAATTTTACACGTTGCTCAGTCAAATAATACGAAAATAAATGCAATTAAATTTTACCTCGTAAGTTGTAAATTCATTTGTATAATTCATCACACAATCAGAGCCAATCACGCTGCATTCGGTCGAAGCATCGCCCTACACGATCAAATAATAATTTTAAACCCTAATCATAATTAATCCAAAAAAAATTTGAAGAATAAACATTCTATTCGGCCATGAGTGGCCGAACAAAAGAAATCTTTTTTTTCGAATAGAAGAAATCTTTCTTCTGTTCGGCCCTGAGTGGCCGAACATAAGATAGTTGTTCGGCCCACCAGGGCCGAACAAGCTTATGTTGTTCGGCCCTGTGTGGCCGAACAGAGCTTACCTGTTCGGCCACACAGGGCCGAACAACACACGAACTGAAAAAAAAATTTAACGATGGGGATATAAACTAACCTTTGCGACCATAGAACCTTCAAAAATTCCTAATTGCTTGTCCATTACTCGATTTAAGGTTGAAATCGCTTCAATCAACCTTCAAACACGATCCAAGGATGCTGCAACTTGTAAGGGAGGTGGGAGGAGGGGTAGGGAACGGGAGAGGGGCTATCAAGGGAGCATGGAAGGCTGTTTGGATTGGGGGGGGGGGGGCTATTGAGTAAGGAGGGGTGTTTTGGTCCAAAAATTTTAGTGGTAAAAATGCTATTTTATTAAATTGGCGTGGGGCTCCTCAGCAAATGGGCAGGCCAAATAGAATCACCCCACCTCGCCGCCGCTCTCTCCAAGTGCGGCTGCGCCGTTTCCTTTCATTCTATATTTCAACTTAATTTATAAATATTAATTTTATTTTTTTATTTTAAATTTTTATTAATTCTTTTAATAAACTCTTATTTAAATCCATTTTTCTTTCCATCTAAACACCAACTCTCCTATCATCTTTTTTTTCACTTAATTATAATAAAATATTTATATTTTATCATTTATTTTATTAGATTATTATTTATCATGTTTTTAAATATATTAATAATATTTAAATATCATAATTTCTTAAGGATAATGGTTTATTTGGATAGAATTAAAATTTTTTGAATAAAAATTTAAATGGAATCCTTTTCTAATATTATTATTTTTTAATTTATATTTAATTATCTATTATTAGATTTTAATTATAAAGTAATAATTAGATAATTGACTCCAATGCAAATATGGTCCAATCAAATCATATCAAAAACATCAATATTTTGGTTTAGCTTCAATCGTACTTAACCTCGAATAAATCTGAATTATTTGTTGGATCAAAAATATTTTTCTTAGACTCATCAAACCTAATGTTAACAATAACTTTGTTGGATCAAGATTTAAATTATTGTATAAATATAAAATCAAATTGGATTGATATCAAGCATAACCCATCATATTCGTTTAGCGCTTAACTATTCAGCGCCCGCATCAAAATTCCTTCTCCATGATGACTAAACTGTGTTAATTTTTGTAAAGGTTTGAAGAGATTTCTAACATGATGTGACAAATAGGCGTCCAAATTAAAAACGGTTGCTGAGGCACCTTTAAATATCTATTGACCAATAGTCATATAAGATAGCTAATGGTTAATAAGACTAACAACTAATCCAAATAAACATTGAAAAACAAATGAATCTAGACAAAAATAAAAACTAAAAAGAAGAAAAGTGACTTTTCTTAAAAGGAAGACTATAATTTTTAAAAGCACCATTCCAAAAGAAAATTCTAATAGAAAAAAAAATTATATTAATATTTGAAAAAAAAAATATAGGAGAAAATAAATTCTATCATGTTTGGTTGATAGAAACTTATATGAGAAAATAACTCTAAAAATATTCTCTTGTATTTGATTGGAGGTAATTTTATATGAAAAATACTAATTTGATTATAATATCCTTAAAATAAAAATTGCATACAATTGATATAATATAATACTAGATTATAATATTAATATAATAATATTTTATAATATAATATGCAAGATATATTATATAATATTATATTATTATACTCTATTATAATATCTATATAATATATATTAGTTTATATATTATAAGAGATAGATTTGACTATATTGAATATAATCAGGTACAGGATTTGATCATCTTTTCTACTCTTAGATTTACATAAACCTTAAAATCATCCCATCCTTTTTACTTTTTTTCATCTTTAAAATATATGAATTACGTGGATTTAAAGATGAGAAAAATGATCAAATTTAAGCTTGACTAAATTCTAATATAACCAAATCTACTTCATATTATAATATATGGATAAATATATTGCATTATAATTATATAATATAATTTATATATATATATTATATTATATTATATACACTATAGTAATATATTAATATAATAAAAAATAATAATGTCAAGAGGGTAATTTTGATCTTTTAGTACTAGCAAATTTTTTTATTGAACTAGAAAAGTTAAAATATTTTTTCTTCATAAAAAAAATTAATGGGAGAAAAATATATATGTGTGGCGCGCGCGCGTGTGAATCTTACCACCTTTTTCTTCCCATTTTTAACCAATTCTTAAAGAAAAATAAGGGTGGAAAATTCTTACTACCCTTTTCCCCGCTCTCGCTTTTAATTTACGTTTCCCCTATCAAAACGTGCCACCGATTTCCTTCCCCTCTTCCACGCAGCCGTGTCTTCAATGCCGCCGGCCACCAGTCGTTCTTTCCTCCCTCAACCCCTAGCCGTCGCCCAGTAGCAGCAGCTCACCGGAACCGGAGAGAGAAACCCTCCAAATATCTGCCTGTCGCCGCCAACGAAGGCCCAAGGCCCTCAATTTTGCTCCACTCTTCGCCCTCCTCTTCCTCCAGCTGCGGCGGCCATCGATTGTTACACTATTTTGGCCACACTCTATTTCAAACAGAGTTTTCGCACTCTATTTTAAGCCAACTAAACATGGGGCGGTGCAACGGCCGTGCGACCACAGGGGGTCGCAGGCCAGGGGAAACAGCTTCCCTGTTGCAAGGGTAGAAAAGTCTTTGTGCACCGGTTAGAAAAGTCTTTGCGGATCGAAGGCCAGCACACAAAGCATACCCCGCAAATGCGATGCACATCATGGCCCATTAGATAGTGGTATGCTCACGAGCATGCGGTTCGTGCAAATGTTATACATCGAAGACGATGCACAAAAGCTTTCCTTGCAATCTCCCAAGTTGGTTCCACAACTACACGGCAGCGGCCGCAATACCATTGTGGACCCTATTGGGCCTCCTCAGCCATGAGCGCAGCCTAGTGGCCTGGGCTCGTTGTTCACGGCTCCTTGTTCTTTCCTTCTCTCTCATCTTCTCTCTTCCTCAACAATGTCAACATAAATTCACAAATTCAGTAATTTAAAAATTTGGTATTCAAAAATTTTAAAAGCTCACAATTCTCTGTTTGATTTTTTTTTCTAAAAATAAAATACTATCGAAAGATTTACATGCAAAATAAAATAAATATTTATGTTAATATGTTGATAAGTTTTTTGTAATATTTATTTAAATATGTTGACCTTATATTGATTTGATGACTACAAAATAATTAAGCATGGTACTAATAATCTTATGATTGAGTTAAACAAATTTCAGATAAATTATCAAGAAGATGGTGTTACTTCAAATCAAGATAAACTACAAATCAAATGAAAGATAACACAGGTAAAGTAACATTATTGTGAATGTATTTAAATGTCAAAAATGATTTCAAAAAAAAATTATAATGCAAAATGAATTTTTCATAGGATTCGAATTTTAAGTATTTTGTGTGCATATATTTATTTACAGATACGGAGTTGAGTTTGGATAATTTCTTGGCGAATCCCATTTTCTACTTTATTTTCATTTTCTTGCTTATTAGATTGAATATCATTGGTGCAAGCACCATGATTAGGCAGAGGATTCTTAACCCTTTGTGGATATCTGATTAGTTTTGATTCAAGTCTTGAGTTAGGAAATTAGGTTTAGTTTATTTTAATTTGAATCATGTCCAGTTCAATTTATTTTAATGTGAATCCTGTCTAGTTCAATTTATTTAATGTGAGTCCTGTAGTAAGTTTATTTAGTTTATAAGAGAAGACACCAGTATGGAAGAAGAAACAAGGCCTACACATAGAAGCAGTAAAGGGATGCCAAAATGCATGCCGCTCAGATTGAAATTTTCAGCCCTGAATTGCAGCAGTGAAAGATGCCCATATTGCCGCCCAATTCTTTTGAAAATTTTAATCCTAAATTTAGCCCACAGAAGCGAGTGAAGGATGCCCAATATGGCCATCCCAAATTACTGAATTTTAAATTTTTTTTATGTATTCAAATTCAAAGGGTGCCACTTAATCCATATTTTAGGAAGAAAGTGGGCGCCAATTTTGAAATTATTTTAAATTTTCTTTTATGAAAAGGGGCACCTCTTTTTATTTCCATATTTTTATTTACTTGGCCCCAAGTCTCTTATCCTATAAAAGAGACCCTCTTGTATGAAAAAAAATAATATCGAACCTTTCAATCAATGAATATAATCAATTAGTTTTTTTTGAGTCATATTTTTCTTTGTGTTCTTGTGTTTTTACTTCTGTGCATGCCTGCATCCAAGCTGCCCAACCTTAAACCCTAGTTGCCTTCTTGCCATCCATCAGTGGATGCCCCAAACCCTAGCCACCCCTTGCACCCCTCCAAGCAACCGTCCAAGAGCCCTAGCCATCGCCTTGCCCCATCCAGAGGATGCCCAAGGACCCTCGGCCGCCCCCACCTCATTCTTCACTTCTTCTTGATCTCTTTACCTTTATTCATATTTTCTCTTTTCTTATTAGCCCTTGTATGGTGATCTTGCAGATTAGCCATAAATCTAGGATTCAAGGTGATCGCCATCCAGGTCAGCTGATACTTGCCGCATATCCATGGGCTCGAGGCTTGGTCATCTAGGGCGCATCCGCTAGGCAGAGCAACCCCTTCAGCACTTTGATCTTCCCCTCATGCCAGGTACACCCCCTCTAATCTACTAGTAACTTTATTGAAGGAGAGAAAGCCCTATCGGGGCTTCTTAGCCTTGGCGGTCTATCTTCTTTACTTTTCTGTGGAACTGTTTCGCATGCGGAGTTACTTTAAGTTTTCCTGAATCCCTCTTAGGCTATTACTTTGGGAGACTAATCAGCTACAATCATTAATCATATAAAATTTACTTGCATGTGACATACAGTGTCGAGCCAAATCAGCGCTATATTTAGAGGCACTGATCCAATTGGCTATGATTGGAATCATGTGTCTTCGAGCATGAGAGAGTTCTATTTTTTTGAGTTTTTGGTAAACTATCTTTTTTTGATCCTAAATCAGTCATGTGTATAAATAATTCTATTTTATGTATACAACTAACCTTTTATTGTAATGCAAAAGAAGTTTACATGGGACCCTGTCATCCATGACGCCATTAGGTCGGCATGGGATATGCCCTATCTGCACGATGATACTCTGACATGCTTCATCATTGGAGAAGGTCCGGTCAATATCGTGTGCATGTGCTAGAGGATATATGCACGAGTGGCTGCAGGTGTGGCAGTCAAAGGCCTAGCGCAGGAGGTCCTCCACAACTAGCACGAACCGTCGATCCGAGAAGGGCGGTCCGGGCATGAGTCTCTCCTGCTACACCTCGGGTTCCATTTCATTCGAGAGCATCGACGTCATTTGGTAAGAAAACATAATTAACCGAGTTATTATTAATTTCATTTACAAATACTTACATTTGTTATCTATTTTTTGTTTCTATAGACTATGCAGGAAAGCACAGACCCAGGAGAGTATCGTTTGTTTAAGGCGATACACACAAAGAAGGACAGTTCCTGGGTTGATACATGGTCGCAGCAAGTTGGAGTTAGGATTTGCTTCTAAAAACTTAACGAATATTTTAATTTGCATACTTTTGATATTTATTCTATAACCATTTTTTCTATTTCTCCTTCACCATGTGATCCATCACAGGACGATTGATGTTATTTTTATTTTTTCTGTTTTGTATACATTATTGTTATTTATGTTCATTTATGTAATGGGTTGAAACTTATCTATTCTACTTTAATAGAAAAATTTCAGATTTTTGCTACAATTTGAATGTCTATTTAGCAATTGGCCCCAATAGCTATTTTAAATTACCATGTCTTTTTTTATAGCATGAATTATATTTGTATAAGCAAGTTTAAATTCTATATTTAAGCTAATTATTTCAAAATAATTATTAAATATTGCGACTCCATAGCGATGCATAATTACATCGCTAAACCCTAAACCTTAAATAGTGATGCATAATTGCATCGCTATTTAGTGACATATTTATACATCGCAAAGGCGTCACTAAATAGAGTGTCGCTTTATAGCGGTGCAAAAAATGCATCGCTATTTAGCAACGTCTTTGCGATAATTGAACCTTTACCGATCGATTGTTTAGCGAAGGTTTTTTGGCGTCGTAATAGCGTCGCTAAACCTATATAGTGATGCATTTCTTATGTTTAGCAACCCTTTTTAGGCGTTGCTAAAATTAAATTTCTTGTAGTATAAGGAAAGCCTTAAAGCCATGCAAGGCCTGTTATAAGTAATCCATACTATATTTCATAACATGATTGGAAGGAAATAGCAATTATCATGACTTAAACCTAAATAAATATCCACTAATATCATAAACATAAGTTCATTATTTTTCTACCCTCTTTAGAAAAATTAATTAAAATATAATTTAATTTATCTAACTAATTAATTGCAATAACTATAATGTCTCCATTTCGTCTCATCAAAGTAATCACCTCAACCTATAAAAAAAATTTAACGGATATAATGAGCTCAATAGTCCAATAAGAATCCCCTACATAAAATTTACCTTCTTATATACCAATTTAATATATAATCTTTATGGTTTAAATATATTTATAATTCATGTGATTATGTAAAACCAAACTACCAAACAATAAATATAAATGCCATTATGCAGAACATACATCCAATTATTTCAGACTCAACAAGTCATACATTGGATCCAATTCCATATGACTTTCAGCTCTAAACTACCATAACCATATTCTAGCCTGTGGTAGGGCACCCACAATGTCACATTCCAGCCTGTGATGAACAATAATGCCACATTTTTTGCCTACAGTGGGGCTCACAATATCACATTTTTAGCCTATGGTAAGGCTCTCACATAGCTAGCCTATAGCATTAACCCTCATGCACTCATACATTACAACCAACATATGGCATGCATATCACTGCACCTCAACTCAATCATGACTGACAACATATTGATAATATCAAATAAGAACATTTATGCTTCTTCAAATTTTTAAAAATTAAATTATAATCATAACATAAGTATCCCAAAATAATTAACCAAACTGCAACTTGCATAATTTTAAAATAATAAAATTTCATACGTCGTAGCTAGGCAACATTTCTCAACCAAACCAAAAAATTAAAAATTGGCACAAAATCCACAATTCACCCAAATAAAAATTTAAAAACTAAGCAATTAATCAAATTAGCTTATTGGACAGATTTTAAGAAATTATTAATTATAAAATAATGATAAAAATTATGTAGAAAAATTATTACTTTACGATTTAACTAACAATCCCTCACTAATAACTCAAATTTGACTTCATCCTATCACGTTCACATACATTTTATTTAATTAATAGAAATAAAAATTTAATTAATAAAAAATAAAATAAAAATTAATTTTCCTTCCAGGGCCACAATCCTAACACTCACCCTTCTCTTCTTCTTTTTTTCTTTTTTTTCTTTTCTTTTTTTTTTCTTTCTATTTTTTCCTTTATTTTTTTTTCTTTCCTCTCCTCTTTCTTTTCTGTTTTTTTTTTTTTTTGATCCCCTTACTTTCATGCACTCTTCTCCTTCTCTCCACCCATACCATTGGAACCCATGGCTGTTCCTTACCTCCTTTGGCGGCGATCGGATCCGCAATCGGCAACAGTTGGTATCGTCAACTTTTTTTTTTTTTTTTTTTTTTTTGTGATCTCTTTACTGTAGCCACCATCAATGCTCTCTCTTTTCATTGATGACTCACCAAGGATTTACCTTTTCTTCCCAATGTCCGACAATATTCCGATGGCGGCCCTCCTCAATGGAAGGGAGGTTTTTCTTTTCTCACTTTTGTCTCTCTCTCAGCCTCTCCTTTTCCTAAAAGCGAAGGGGTTTCACTTTTTTTCCCTTGGCGCTTCTCCTTTCCTCCCCTTTTTTTCTCTCTCTCTTTTATTTCCTTGTCTCCTGCTTCCACATCCAATCATGCGCGTGTGAGTGGGATTGTAAGTGGATCGATCCAATTTGATGAGCCTTACAATTACAAATCAATTATAATGTTTGTGATTAAGTTCACTTATTTAACAAGAAAGGTATCTAAGAACCGTATTATCGTATATTTTATTTCATATTAATTATATATTAAAAAAATTTAAATATTTATACAAGATCGGGAAAGATATGGATTGCGAGCTTATGAACACGGAAGGGTAAGTTTAGGTTTATCATATAAAAATTAAATCCAAACCTTTTGGTGAAGACCATCACCATGAAGCCCAAGAATCATTCATGTTTAATCATCAAGAATCCATAATCGATAAACGAAAGCGTACCTAAATCCATATTGCTTGATTGCTCTCCAGAGCCCTGCAGTTGACCTTTTAGATCAACACGTACTCCTAGAGAGCCCTTTAGAATTTTCTCTAGGCTATTCTTTTTGATGATGGAATTCAGAGAAGAAGGTCATGCGTGCGATCTAGGGACCATAACCGCTATATATAGATAATTTCATCATTATCTTTTGGTATTTCTATTTTAGCCCATCATAAAAATAGAAATAACCCCTTAGGTCTCTACATATTAAAGGGCCACACCTAATCAGATACATTAAAGCCCAAATCACTGAAACCTTAGGTGATCACTTTTAATTGGGCTTAACCTTATTTGACAGTCCGCAACACATAATTATTTCACATATAAGCCCAATGTTGGATTAAAAATCCAACAATCTCCCACTGGGCTATATGTGTAACCTTATAATTATGTTGCAAAAATAATCAAATGAGCTCAATTTTACTGTCATTACTAAATGTATATATAACCAATCCGGTCTATCAACCATACCAACATAGGATCAAAGCGGCCTTTGTTATATCTATCATAACTCGACCCATCAATGGTCATGTATGTTGATACAACTGAATGACATGGATCATGATGTAGATGTATAGCATGAAAATTACATGTAATGTGATCTTAACATGCCTATTTTCAACTGGTCCTTCTTAAACTTGAGTGAGATCAAAACTTTAGCATAATTGTACAGAGTGTACTGAACTGAATGAAATACTTTATTTCTGATCAAAAAATATCCAAACACATAAGTGTGTACAAACCAAACATAAAGCATAAAATAGAAGCAATACAAACTCCCATTGAATCTAAGCATCATCATGCTCTATAACGCCCATGTGAGCAGTATGCTCATGAAAGACCTTGGACGGCACACCCTTTGTAAGGGGATCCGCAACCATGGAGTTTGTCCTTATATGCTCTATAGAAATCTGACCACTCTGTACTCTTTCCTTTACAACCAGGAACTTGATATCAATATGCTTTGACTTGATCGAGTTCCTATTGTTGTTGGAACAATACGGCTGACTTGTTGTTACAAATAACTTTAGCGGTCTTTCAATTCCTTCCAATATGCTAGCCTAGTGACAGCATTTTTCAGCCATATCCCATGATTGGATGCTTCATAACATGCTATAAATTCTACTGCCATGGTAGAAGAAGCTATGAGTATCTGTTTTGCACTTCTCCAAGAAATAGCCCCCCTACCTAACAGATATACATAGCCCGAAGTGGATCTTTTACTATCTTGGCATCCCGCAAAGTTGGAGTCAGAATACCCAATGATCTCAAAATGATCTGATCTCCTATATGTAAGCATGTAATCTTTTGTTCTTTTCAGATATCTCATAACCCTTTTGGCTACTTTCCAATGATCCATTCCTATGTTACTTAAATATCTGCCTAACACTCTAATAATGTACGCAATATCCGGACGCGTACAAACTTGAGCATACATTAGACTCCCTACAACCGAAGCATAAGGAATCTTTTGCATCTCTTCAACTTCAAGGTTTCCTTTTGGGCACTGATTAATACTGAATTTATCTCATTTAGCGACATGGGTATCACCTGGTTTGCAATTTTGCATGCCAAATCTCTTAAGTACTTTATCGATATAGCTCCTTTGTGATAATCCAAGGATACCCTAAGAATGATCTTGATGTATCTGGATTTCCAATACAAAGGAGGCATCACCAAGATCTTTCATTTGAAAATTGCTTGATAGAAATCTCTTGGTTTCATGCAACATGCCTATATCATTTGTGGCAAGCAAAATGTCATCCACATATAAAACCAGAAAAATGTATTTACTCCCACTGAACTTGTGATACACACAATCATCAACTGCATTCACTTCAAAATTAAATGAGAGCATTACTTGATAAAATTTGTGGTACCATTGACGAGAAGCTTGCTTTAACCCATAAATAGATTTTATCAATTTGCAAACCATTTTCTTTGAGTCTCCTGACACAAAGTTTTCTGGTTGCACCATATAAATTGTCTCATCAATGTCTCCATTGAGAAATGCCAGTATGACATCCATTTGATGGAGTTCCATATCATAATGTGCAACAAGAGCCATGATTGTCCAAAAGAGTCCTTCGATGAAACTGGAGAGAATGTCTCTTTAAAGTCAATCCCTTCCTTTTAAGTATAGCCTTTAGCCACAAGACAAGCTTTATACCTTTCCACATTACCCTTTGAATCCTGTTTGGTCTTAAAAATCCATTTGCAACCAATGGGTTTCACACCTTCTGGTAATGGGACAAGTTCCCAAACTTTATTGTCTTGCATAGACTTATACTCTTCTTTCATTGCTTCAATCCAATTTTCTGAATTGGAACCTTGTATGGCTTGAAGGAAGTTGACAGGATCATCTTCCATCATGCCATTATTTTCCTCATGTTCCTGAAGAAACACTATATCATCATCTGGAATAGCATTCTTCCTTTCTTTAGTGGATCGCCACAAAGGCACTTGTTCTTAAGGTTGTTGAGTTTGTACCTCTGAGGGTTGAACAATAATTTCTTGTTGCTCTGGAATTGCAACTTGATCATTATCAAAAGCAATTATAGGAATAGGAACTAGCTACTCTTCAACAAGAGTAGTAGGTTCCAATTCCTCCTCAAAGACAAAGTCTTTTACTTTATTTCTTCCCCCAAACTCAATATCCTCAAAGAACGTTGCAGTTCCCGTCTTAAAAATTATCTTTGATTTGGGATCATAAAACTTGTAACCCCTGGATCGCTCAGAATACCCAACAAAATAACTACTCACTGTCTTGGAATCCAATTTCCTTTCATATGGCCTATAAGGCCTTGCCTCAGCTGGACATCCCCAAACATGAAAATGCTTTAGACTAGGCGTTCGTCCTATCCAAAGCTCATAAGGTGTTTTGACAGTTGCTTTAGTTGGTACTCTGTTCAGAATATAGGCTGCTGTCTTTAGTGCCTCTCCCCAGAGTAACTCTGGTAAGGTAGAATGATAAATTATACTCCTTACCATATCCTTAAGAGTCATGTTTCACCTTTTAGCTACATCATTCATGCTAGGTGACCCTGGCATGGTATACTGTGGAACGATTCCACACTCCTCTAGGTATCTGGCAAATGGTCCTTGACGTTGTTCACCTGATCCGTCATATCTACCGTAATATTCACCATCACGGTCAGATCTGACTCCTTTAATCCTTTTGCTGAGTTGAAGCTCAACTTCAGCTTTAAATGATTTGAACACGTCCAAAACGTGGAACTTTTTATGAATAAGAAATAGATATGCATATCTTGAATAATCATCTATAAATGATACAAAATATTGTTGACCATTCCAAGAAGGTATAGAAAATGGTCCACAAATATCCGTATGTATCAACTCTAAGACTTCCATAGTTCTATATGCACCCAATTTCTTTATTTTGGTTTGTTTGCCCTTAATGCAATCAATACAGACATTAAAGTCTGTAAAATCAAGAGAATCCAAAATTCCATCTGACACAAGTCATTCAACTCTATTTCTAGAGATGTGACCTAATCGCTTATGCCATAATGTTTCTGAATTTTTATTACAAATTTTATGCTTAGTACCTCTTGATTCCATATTCAGGGTTTCATTATAAGAAGCAATAGTATCAAGCAAATATAGATTGTCATAAGAACCAGTTCCAATAATATTTGAATTTAACGAAAGATTAAACTGACTATTTCCAAATGAACAACAATATCCTAATTTGTCCAAAGCTGAAATAGAAACCAGATTCTGTCTAAATGACGATACTACAAAAGTATCTTTCAAATCCAAATAATAATCAGAACTTAATAACAATCTAAAATGCCCAATTGCCTCCACATCTACCGACTTGCCATCTCCCGTATAAATGCATCTTTCAGCATCAGTTGGCCTTCGGTAGCTTAGGCAACCCTCCATTGAAACACTGATGTTAGTAGTAGCACCAGAATCTAACCACCAAGTGTTTCTAGGTACTAAAGCTATATTCACTTCAGAATAGACCATATTAAGAAATGTACATTTCTTTTTATGCCATGCATGAAATTTGAAACATTCCATTTTAATGTGTCCAGATTTATTACCGAAGAAATAACTGTCTTTATCCTGATTTTGTTTCTTCTTTGCTGGACCCTTAGCAGCCTTATTCTTTATTTTCTTGCCTTTATCCCTGCCCTTGAAGTTATTATCATTAAGGACCGATACTGAATTGAGGTTAGCAGAAATATTAGCAACATTAGCTGTAAAATAAAAGCAATACATAAATAACATGCTCATATAAATAATTAACACCAAATATCAATAAATTTAAATAATGGTAAATCTCATCTCTAAGATACCAGTGCAATATTAATATCAAGTCTTTGGACAGTAATATTAACCGCTAGTGGTACTCTTGTTGTAATGATCAAACACTAACAATAATGCATGTCAAATAATAAATCTATCTTTGGATCGACTTATTACTCACATGTAAATCCTTATAATCGTTACGTGTTTACCATCACACATATGTATAGTTCGGCCAAGCATTAACCTTCTTTTGGGTTGATTAATACCCGTATGAAACATACACATACACAACATCCAACATCCTTCATGAACCATCTACATAAGAGAGGTCACTTTGGTGATATCTTGTTTCAATTAATTCAATTTCGAATGATGAACAAATTTATTAGGCATAAAAATACCATTAATTTAAATTTGATTGTACTTTTTTTAAAAATAACAATATGTTATTTTGTGGTTCCAACTCAATCTTTATAACAGAAAAATAATTTATGCTAACAGATAAAACTTTACTTTATGGAACTAATTAAACCATACAGAAGTTGCTCATGTTTACGAAATTAAAAATAATATTTTTTAATGAAAACCCAAAAATGTTGAGAGACCATAAACCGATCCAAAATTTAATATCATGTATGCATTAAATACAATCTTAATCCTTCACACAACTTCAATGTCCTAGTTTGTTATTCTCATGATTTTCTTCAGATTTGAAGAAACAAAAAAATCTAGCGGAACAAAAAAAATCTAGCGGAGGGATGCCTTGGGAACGCACACCCATTGGATAGACTTTATTTTTATTGGGATGCCTTGGGAACGCACGCCCATTGGATAGACTTTATTTTATTGGGATGCCTTGGGAACGCACGCCCATTGGATAGACTTTATTTTTATTGAGCGCCCCACTTGTTAACGCCTGATGGATTTCCAACGCCCATGACAAATGGCCTAATGGAATCCATCGCATCAAATTTTCAGTGAAGCAAACGCCATGCAACGCCCAATGCCCAACGCCCACGGTTAATGGCCTAATGGAATCCCATCCACGGTTAATGGCCTAATAGAATCCCATGATCTTGAAACTTCATACGTGAGCCCATGATTTCATGAGGGGGAGTCCAAAATGCCACACGGAAATTTTCCATACAATAAATGCATGGAACGGAACTTTTCTTTTTTTCTTGATACTCCTTGATATGGCTGATCATCTCTTTTAACACCCTGCGCAATTCCCAAAATCAAATGATGTGATAGCTCATTTTCGGGATGTTGGAATTCTTGTCCCCGTCCTTGGCTCCGGCCTCTAGCTTTGGCCCCTATCTCTGGCCTCTGGCTTTGGCCTTTGGCTCCGGCCTCCGGTGTCGGCTCCGGAATACGGCTCCGGCTTCGGCCTTTGGCTCCGGCCTCTAGCGTCGGCATACGGCTCCGGCCTCTACTCCGGCCATTGGCTCCAGCCTCCGGCGTCGGCTCTGGAATACGGCTCCGGCCTTTGGCTCCGATCTC
This sequence comes from Calamus simplicifolius, assembly GCA_900491605.1. Lineage (NCBI taxonomy): Eukaryota > Viridiplantae > Streptophyta > Magnoliopsida > Arecales > Arecaceae > Calamus > Calamus simplicifolius. The sequence goes on from UESW01004723.1 coordinate 390,052, forward strand.
CAGCGTCAGCTCCGGCATACGGCTCCAGCATCTAGCTCTGGCCTTTGGCTCCGGCCTCCAGCGTCGGCTCTAGCATACGGTTCCGGCCTCTAGCTCTGGCATACGGTTCCAGCCTCTAGCTCTGGACTTTGGCTTCGACCTCCGGCTCCGGCTTCGGTATTTGGCCCGGCCTCCGACTTCGGCTCCGACCTTAACTTGGTGCCGTATTTTCCTAAGTACACTAAAGCCCACCTCAGGTATTGAACCCCGAGCTTCGAGACAACTAAAATCACGGGCAGGTACTAGCATGCCCCGCAGTTATCGACGGTTCGAAATGGAACGGAGAAAAAGGAACCCCTAGACATGTATAAAAAGAGAGCCCCGAGCTCAGCCCGGGGATCCTCTTCTTCTCTGAAAAATACACAATATATTTCTGATCTACAAGCTCATTGACTTGAGCGTCGGAGGGTCCTTGCCGGAGCCACCGGCCCGGGGACTTCTTGCAGGTTTTTGGGAGGAAGAAGACAACATTTTCACCCCATTTGGAGGCCCCCGAAGATCTCAGCACGCCCAACGCTCATCACAAGTGACTTGGCAGCATCAGATTGGCGCGCCAGGAAGGGGGGCACACACGTGGAAGGTGAAAGTTCTCCCTGTGACCCCACTAATTTCTGCAAGGAAGACGATGGTGACAACGCGAGCTCAGGAAGCTTCCACCAGCCATGCCGCGGAACGCCTTCCGCGGGCTGAGCAATCGAAGGCCAACCTCCATGCTCCGCCCCCTGCACAGATGAACCAGTTTGATCAGCTTGAGGTTCTAGCTCATCAGGTGCAGGACCTGATGAGGGGATTGCAGGAACACTGCTTTGCCGCTGCTCCTCAGCCCCCCCCCCCGTCGCACGAAGGGGGGCATGGAGCAATTCAATCTCATCAAGGTGGGGCTACACCTGAGGCCTCCCATCACTCGCCTCCTGAACCTCATCGCCGGGTGGCTTCAAAGCAATGGTGGTCTCCCTCCCATCATTCTGATCATTTCCACCGACGGCCGGATGAGAAAGGGCCAAGACGGGTGTACTCCTTGCACCAGTGGTCTTCACCGGCTTCATCTTCTGACTCCTCTAAAGACGACACCAACAGGAAGACCGCTCGTCAGGCTGAACAACGGCTCGATGAGTATCATCAACGGTTGGAGGAGCTTAGTCGCCGGATCGCTAACCCTCATGGGACGGACTACGATCACCGTCCCCCGCTCTCCCGCCGCATCATGGAGGAACCGGTCCCGTTCCGTTTCCATCTCCCCCCAGTTGGACCCATATGACGGCACGATGAACCCTTTGGACCACCTGGAGAGCTACAAGGTTCTCATGTAGGTCCAGGGAGCAACGGACTCCCTCCTATGTGTCGCCTTTCCTGCCACCCTTCGTAAGGCGGCACGGGCATGGTATTCTCGCCTACTGCCGTGCAGCATCAATTCCTTCCGACAGCTCGAGCGATCTTTTCTGGCCCACTTTGATGCATGCCGAAAGATCCCACGAATGGCCGATAGCTTATTCGCTTTTCAGCAAAGGAGTGGCGAGACCCTGAAGGACTTCATCGCTCGGTTCAAGGAGGCGGCACTGGAGGTGTATAATTTGGATGTTCTGTAGCCACTTTGGCATTAAAGAGAGGACTTTGTCCTTCTAAGTTATCCTATTCCCTGGATAAGAAGCCTCCTAGCTCTTACGCCGAGCTTCTAAGCTGGGTGCAGAAGTACATTCACACCGACGAGGTAGACTCTTCCAGGAGGGAAGCTGATAAGAGCTCCAGCAAGAAACCGGCATCCATGAAGTCTACCGGAGCACGGTCCCGGAAGCCTGAGCCTCCCCACCACTCAGACCACCGGCCTCAGATGCTTGTTCCCAAGGAGCAGTTCACCCTCCTCTTGGCTCCGATATCTCACATTCTGCTAGAAATCGAGGAGCCTTACTTTCGACGTCCAACTCCCATGAAGTCAGGGACCTCCCGTAGCAAGGAGCTTTACTGTCGGTACCACTAAGACTACGGCCATGACACTGAGGACTGCCACCATTTGAAGAAGGCCATTGAAGAGCTTGTCCAGCAGGGTCACTTGGGCAAGTTCGTTCGAAGGGGAAACCTTCCTGTTCCGGGGTCATTGGCGCCTTCAGCGCCTCCGACAGGCGTCGACAACACCCCTATGGAGAAGACCATAGCTATGATTTCTTGGGGGGCAGGTGGCAGCTCGAAAAGACGACGAGAGAGGGTAGACTCTGTAATTCCTTTCTTTGGGAAAAACTTAGATGGGGAGTTAATAAGCATGACGACAGCATCGTCATGTTCATGACCATAGCCAAACACCCTGTAAAAAGAATTTTAGTGGATAGTGGAAGTTCTGTGGATGTTTTGAGCTACGAGGCCTTTGTTCGGATGAACCTATCAAATTCCTCCCTTCGACCCATCGCCACTCCTTTAATGGGCTTTACTGGGGACTCTGTGAGCGTTGAAGGGGAGATCGCCCTCCCTGTCACGACTGGGACTCCTCCGCGTCAAAGTACGGTAGTCATAAATTTCCTGATGGTCTGGGTCCCGTTGACTTACAACGCTATCCTGGGAAGGCCGGGCTTGAATTTGTTGGATGCCATCATCTCCACCAAGAGATTATTGGTGAGGTTTCCCACCGACGAAGGGGTTGGAGAAATGAAGGGAGAGCAAAGCCCGCCACCACTTTGCTACCACTTATCTCCCAGTCCACTGGAGGCGGCCTCGACAACAGCCTCTGAGACACTTGATCCCCAAGAGTTGGGAAGGAGAGGAGAGCCAGCCGAGCACCTCCTGACCTTCCCCTTGGGGGAGGACCCGATAAGGACCATCCAGGTTGGAGCGTTGCTTTCGGAAGAGGCGCGCGATCGACTCCTCACCTTCCTGCGTGCCAACGCTGACATCTTTGCATGGTCGTCATCAGACATGCCAGGCGTCCCTAAGGAGGTGATCAGCCATTGGCTCAACCTCAGGCCAGAGTGTCGGCCAGTTCGACAGAAGAAAAGGAGCTTTGCTTCAGACAGACAAAAAGCTATCGATGAGGAAGTCCGTAAGCTGGTGGCTGCGGGCCACATTCGGGAAGTTCATTACCCCGAATGGTTGGCCAATGTGGTGATGGTCCGTAAGACTAATGGAAGCTGGATGATGTGCGTATAGACTTCACCGACCTCAATAAAACATGCCCCAAGGACAGCTTCCCTTTGCCTCGGATCGATCAACTGGTGGATGCCACATCCGGTCATGAGACCCTTAGTTTCATGGATGCCTTTTTCGGGTACAACCAAATCAGGATGAACCCAGTGGATGAAGAGGCTACCTCCTTCATAACTAAGAAGGGGTTGTACTGCTACAAGGTAATGCCATTCAGGCTAAAGAATGCGGGGGCCACTTACCAAAGGCTAATGAATAAAGTCTTCGAAGGCCAAACAGGACGCAACATGGAGGTGTACGTGGACGACATGCTGACAAAAAGTGTTCGTGCCACCAGCCATATCGCCGACCTAACGGAGACCTTCGACAACCTTCGCCGATACCAGATGAGGCTGAACCCACGCAAATATGCCTTTGGGGTGACAGCCAAAAAGTTCTTGGGTTTCATGGTAACACGGCGAGGAATCGAGGCGAACCCTGATAAAGTTCAAGCCATCTTGGACATGAGGTCTCCCACCAACAAGAAGGAAGTGCAGCGCTAGATGGGAAGGGTGGCGGCCTTGAGCCATTTTCTGTCCAAGTCCGCTGAGAGGTGCCTGCCTTTCTTCAAGGTGCTCCGCAGGGCCAATGGATTCGAATGGACGAAAGAGTGTCAGAAGGCCTTCGAGGGGCTAAAGGAATTCCTATCCACCCTACCACTGCTGTCCAAGCCAACGGGTGGAGAAGAACTGTTTCTATACCTCGCGGCTTCTCCTGAGGCCGTTAGTTCTGTGCTGGTCTGCATGGACACCAACGGCATGCAAAAGCCGATGTATTACACTAGAAAGGTGCTCCATGATGCGGAGACCAGGTACTCAAAGATTGAGAAGATTATCTTCACGTTGATCATGTCTGCCCAGTGCCTCCGACCATATTTTCAAGCTCATCCGATCGTAGTGATCACGGACCAACCTCTCAAGATGATTCTCGCTCGCCCAGACTCTTCGGGCCGATTGGCGAAGTGGGCGCTCAAGCTGGGGGAATTTGATCTATCTTTTCGCCCTCGGTCAGCCATGAAATCTCAGGTCCTAGCAGATTTCTTGGTCGAGTGTACCTAGGGCGAGGAGCAACCCGAAGAGGCCCCTGCAAACCCCTCAATTTCTGGAGCTGAAGATGATGAATGGATCCTTCATGTGGACGGGGCATCAAATTCTCAAGGGAGCGGAGCGGGCCTCATCCTGGCCAACTCGGACGGAGTTGTAACCGAGTGTGCACTCTGCTTTCTCTTTCCAGCCACTAATAATTAGGCGGAGTATGAAGCCCTACTGTCTGGGATAAGATTAGCCCAAGAGCTCGGAGTGAAGCACCTTAGAGCATTCACTGACTCCCAGCTGGTCACTGGCCAAACATAGGGGAGTATGAAGCGAGGGATCCTATCATGTCCCGCTACTTGAGTATGGTGCAGTCGCAAGCTTCTCTCTTAACTTATTTCAATGTTAGCTATATTCCTCGAGAGGAAAATGCTAGAGCGAATGCCTTGTCCCATCTTGCCACCTCAGCCGACGGGATGTTGGGAAGTGCTTATATAGAGCACTTGGAAGCCCCAAGTATTGAAGTAACGAGAGAAGCCCTACCAGTTGAGCAGGAGCCTTCCTAGATGGATGCTTATATCCAGTACCTTACCAATGGTACCCTCCCTGAAGACCTGGCCGAGGCCAGGCAACTCAAAAGATGGACTCCAAAGTTTTTTATAATGGAAGGAAAACTCTATCGAAGGTCATTCTCATACCCAGTTCTCAGGTGCATCGGCCCCACAGAAGCGGATTATATCCTGCGGGAGATACATGAAGGCATATGTGGAAGCCATCTGGGGGGCAGAGCCCTAGCGTACAAAGCCTTGCGGCAGGGGTATTACTGGCTGACAATGAAGGAGGATGCATCCGAGCTTGTCAAGAGGTGTGACAGTTGCCAATGCCATGCTAATATCCAACACCAACCGACGTCCCAGCTGACCCCCCTAACTGCACCTTGGCCCTTTGCCTAATGGGTTATGGACATTCTGTGACCATTCCCTCCAGCCTTTGGATAACGCAAAATCTTATTAGCAACCGTTGACCATTTCACCAAGTGGATCGAAGCTGAAGAACTTGCCAAGATCACCTAGGGCAAGGTAAGATCCTTCTTTTGGAAGTCTGTAGTGTGCCGGTTCGGGCTGCCGCACACCCTCGTCACTGACAACGGTCGATAGTTTGACAACGTGGCCTTCCCGGAATTCTGCACTGGGCTGGGCATTCGGCAACGGTTCACTTCTGTGGGGCACCCCAAGACCAAAGGCGCAGCCGAAGTGACCAATCGCATTATCCTCCAAGGACTCAGGGCCCGGCTAGATGGCTGTAAAGGATGGTGGGTGGAAGAGCATCCTAGTGTATTGTGGGCCTACCACACAACGCCATGAGTTTCCACTGGGGAAACTCCTTTCAGCTAGGTTTTTGGGATCGAGACCGTCATTCTGGTGGAGATAGGTGTCCCCAGCTCCCGGATAGAGTTATACCACGAAGAGGGCAACCCAAGCCAGCTACGAGCCGATCTGGACCTAGTGGAAGAATTGCGAGACCAAGCGCGACTCCGCATGGCGGCTTTTCATCAGCGAGCGGCCAGATACTACAATGCTCAAGTACGGTCTAAGACATTCCGCCCTGGAGACCTCGTCCTACGACGAGTCGAAATATCAAAGCCAAAATATCAAAGCCGACGGAAGGAAATGGGAAGGACCATATCGTGTCACGGAGGTGCTTCATCATGGGGCATACAAAGTTGAGGGGCTAGACGGAAAATCTCTCCCCCGCGCTTGGAACGCAGACAACCTACGTCGGTACTATCAGTAGTTTGCTGACTTCCTTAATTTGAACATGCTTGCCAGAGTGCTATTCAAAGTACTCTCATTGCTATATTTTCGAATGACCTTACTTCTCACCTAAAGCCCGGCTCCGCGTCGGCACTCAAAGCCCGACTCCACGTCGGCACTCAAAGCCCAGCTCCGCATCGGCACATAAAGCCTAGCTCCGCATCGGCACCAAAGCCCGACTCCACGTCGGCACCAAAGCCTGGCTCCACGTTGGCACTCAAAGCTCGGTTCCACGTCGGCACTCAAAGATCGACTCCATGTCGGCACCTAAAGCCCGGCTCCGTGTCGGCACCTAAAGCCCAGCTCCGCGTCGGTACTCAAAGCCCAGCTCCGCGTCGATACTCAAAGCCCGGCTCCGCATCGGCACCAAAAGCCTGGCTCCGCATCGGTACCAAAAGCCTGGCTCCGTATTGGCACCAAAGCCCGGCTCCGCGTTGGCACCAAAGCCTGGCTCCGCGTCGGCACTCAAAGCCCAGCTCCGCGTCGGCACTAAAGCCTGGCTCCGCACCGGCACATAAAGCCCGGCTTCGCGCCGGCACTCAAAGCCCGGCTCCACATCGACACTCAAAGCCCGGCTCCACGTCAGCACTCAAAGCCCGACTCCGCATCGGCACTCAAGCCCGGCTCCACGTCGGCACCTAAAGCCCAGCTCCGCGTCGGCACCTAAAGCCCAACTTTGCGTCGGCACCAAAGCCCAGCTCCGCGTCGGCACCCAAAGCCTGGCTCCGTGTCGGCACCCAAATCCCGGCACCGCGTCGGCACCAAAGCCCGGCTCCGCGTCGGCGCTTAAACCTGGCTTCGCGTCGGCACTCAAAGCTCGCTCCGCATCGGCACTTAAGGTCCGGCTCCGTGTCAGAACTGAAAGCTTGGCTCCGCGTCGGCATTCTATTCAACCTCGCGTTGGCATTTAACGACTTCGCGTCGGCACGAGTGTGGTCCTACACTATCTATTGTTCTAACCTCCATGTCAGCAACTAAGACTGATTCCACATCAGTTCTCTAATTGATTTTCTAAAGTCCCTAAAAAAAATCGTGTTGTAATTTTTTGGCCAAATGTTTTTGGTTCGCGTCAACTCACACACTAGCAAACCCAACTATGATCCAAGACATAAGCGTTATGGATCAAAGGATTCATTAATAGCCAAAGTTTACAAAATTGCCGATTTAAATTAGACTTGAAGCAATACAATAAAAATGAAGGAGACTAAGGTTCACTCGGAGCTAGGTTGTCATCTTCAGGGACTTCATCTGGCTCCAACCCCTCGATCCCCTCGAGGCCGTAGAGCTTTTGGATCTTTTCCTTGCAGTCCTGGAAGCCGCCCTTGTATGCAAATGCCGTCGACTCGGCCAATTCCTTGCTAAAGGTGCTAGACTTCCTGAAGTTCTCTACGGCCTCGGTGGCTCTCTTCTCCGCCGTGGAGGCTTTCTGCTTGGCCTCCGCAACCTTTTTCTCGGCCTCCATAATCTTTTGCTCGGCCTCGGTGGCTTTCTTTTTAGCTTCGATCACCGCCACCTGAAGGTTTGTAATCTTGGCATCAGACTGGCGGGCGATCTCCTCTGCATTTTCAGCTCTCTCTTTGGCCACACCTATTTCAATGGTGGCGGAGTGTAATCGGTTCTTCAACATGTATACCTCCGACTCCGCCACCTCCAATTTTTCCTCTGCTATCCTTTGTTTTTCTTCGGCCACCTGAGCATTATCCAGCTCGTTGGCTGCCTGACGCTGGGTGATTTCCAGCGCCTCTTCTGCCTTCTCGGCTCTTAGCCGGTTGGCTTTAGCTTCGCCCTTTAGCGCTCGAGCAGTCTCTGCTCGGATGTCCTCCAGAGCCATTTCCGCCCTCTCTGTCCTAGCCCGGAGTGCTCGCATCTCCCCCAACGATTGATTGAGGGCGACATCGGCCTGGGCCCAAAGGTCCGTCATGGCGGTCATAGAATTCAAGGCATGGGTAGAATATCTAGGTTAGATGAAGAAAACAATCTAAAAAGAAAGAAGAAAAGTTAGAACAAGGCTTACCCAGAGGTGTGCCACAGACGCCTCTCGGAAGAATTTGACCCTCCCTTGATATCAGAGGAATCCCTGTAGCTCAGGCACGGACGCCTGATCCAATGTTCGCTCGGCCCAGTGACTATAGTTCACCAGGATTGACTGGAAGGAAGGATCAACACCGCTCCCCTCCGCTGACTTAGGGACCGTGTGTGAGGACTCTGCCTCCGATTCTGCTCCCTCCAGTGCCTTTGCTGGTGGAGGCCCCTCGGTCGTTGCCCCTTTGGGAGATAGGGCGGCTTCGGGAGTCGGCTTTGTAGTTGAATGGGCCAGCTCTGCTTTGACGGCTTCGGGCAGGGGTGACGATGCTTTGGCAACTCGCTCCGGAGAGATATCGAGTAGAATAACGGAAGGGGGAGCCGGTGCTGGTGAGGGCAAATCCATTCTTCCCACCTCGCTCCGCACTAATCCCTCGCTGGCCTCGGCCCTTACCTCTTCATTCTTTGCGGTCTCGTTGGCTTGGGCTCCTACCGCCTCGCGCCCATGCGAGGGTTCCACGACCTCATTCCTTCCAGCGCCGGTTTTCGGCCCCGGCCTCTGGCTTTGGCTCCTAGCATCGGCCCTCCTGGTAATCTTGGCGACGGCCTTCCTCTCGGCAGGGGCCCCATCCCCCTTTGCTTTCCGTTTCCTAGTAGCAGCTTGTCTGATCTCACGAAGTGATGGTGCCATTCCTATATCAAAAAACAGGAAGGGAGTTAAAAAAAAAAAAAAAGAGGAAGAAGAAGAAGAGGAAAGAAGTGAGTAATCAAGTGCTCACCACTGGATGGAATAAGGCCGACAAGACGGAGGTTTTCTTCGGTCAGGAGCTGATTGCATCGAGGGATGTCGGCAGTCAGAAGCTACCCAAAGGCCATTCGATCCCTCGGGAGGATGGAAGAATCCCTATTGGCGTCGGTATTTGGTGTTCCCCAATTTTTGCTCACCCCCTCGACATTAGCAAAAAAGAACTTATCTTTCCACCCTTTGATAGAGGTGGGAAGATACAATCTGAGGATCCTAGTGGGTCTAGGTGTAAAGGACCACCAACCCGCTTGCTTGCGGAGGGTATAGAAGCTACGAAATAAGGAGATGCTAGCTTCTAAACCTTGCAGGTGACAAAGAGTCATGAAGCCAACGATGGTTCGGATGGAGTTAGGGACTAACTGGGAGGGTGTTAAAGAATATCTATCTAGAAGGTTGAGGATGAAAGGGTAAATACGTAATCGAAGTCATGCCTTAAAGAAAGCTATGTACAAGGCAACCCTTCCGGGACGGGAAGAGGTTACCCTGTCATTAGGAGCGGGATAGGATAGACGCATGTTTGGAGGAAAATTGTATTTGGCCCCGAGGTTCACTATGTCTTGAGCAGACATAGTGGAGGCAGTCCACTCGGGGGACTCCTTGACAGCTTGGAAGGGACCAGCGACGGTCGAACGGCGCTGGGGGGAGGTCCGTCCGACGGCCGAATGACTCCCGGTTGCGGGACGTCCAGCCGTCCGCCGCCGTTCCGGTGAAGTATGGTCAGAAGATGAGGTCGTCCAATAAGTCGGTAAGGAAGCCGAAGGTTGAGAAGGAATAGGGGAATGACCCCCAAAATCAGAAATAGAACAAGAAAGTGAAGAAGCCATGGGGACTAACTTGAAAAGCTCGAACCGAGATTCAAGAAGAAGCACGGGGAGGGAAACAGAAACAGGAGGTAAACAGACGCTTGCGGATTCAAGGTAGGAGGTTGTAACGTAAAAAAGGGTGGGGATTGGAGGATAAGGATGATTTTTCCCTTTTATAACCCCATTTTGAATCATCCCGTAGCTATCCAATCTGGCCATGTGTCTGTTTTTCACTGGAAACCGCTTCGGCAGTCCATCGGTGCGAGAAACGCAAAAAATACCACCAATTAAGAGGTGGCGGTGACCTTACCGTAATGATGATGCTCACCTTTTTTACAACTCCTCGTCCGAGAAAAATCTTCCCCAATCCCAACAGCTTGAACGGATGAAATAATGGCATGGAGATCAGCAGCTTGGTGGATATTAACACCCCTTTCGCTGGCGACTGTATGCCCACCCATCTCAGGGGTGGGGGGCATCTGATATGGCTGATCATCTCCTCTGGGCGGTATCATAACACCCTGCACAATTCCCAGAATCAAATGATGTGATAGCTCGTTTTCGGGATGTTGGAATTCTTGTCCCTGTCCTTGGCTCCGGCCTCTAGCTCCGGCCCCTAGCTCTGGCCTCCGGCTCTGGCCTTTGGCTCTGGCCTCCGGCGTCGGCTCCGGAATACGGCTCCAGCCTCCAGCTCCGGCCTTTGGCTCCAGCCTCCAGTGTCAGTTTCGGCATACGGCTCCGGCCTCTAGCTCCGGCCTTTGGCATCGGCTCCGGAATACGGCTCAGGCCTCCGGCTCAGGCCTTTGGCTCCGGCCTCGAGCGTCGGCTCCGGCATACGGCTTCGGCCTCTAGCTCCAGCCTTTGGCTCCAGCCTACATTGTCGGCTCTGGCATACGGCTCCGGCCTCTAGCTCCGGCCTTTGGCTTCGACCTTTAGCTCCGGCTTTGGTATTTGGCCCCGGCCTCCAACTTCGGCTCCGACCTTAACTTGGTGCCATATTTTCCTAAGTACACTAAAGCCCACCTCATGTATTGAACCCCGAGCTTCGAGACATCCATTACCGTGTATCTCGCTCACTGAAATCACGGGCAGGTACTAGCACACCCCGCAGTTACCGACATACACGGCGCCCATTCAGCAATGGCTCACCCACCTGCCATTCACGGAAGCTGATCCTAACAAAAAGATTCGATGGTTCGAAATGGAATGGGAAAAAGGAACCCCCTAGACAGGTATAAAAAGAGGGCCCCGAGCTCAGCCCGGGGGATCCTCTTCTTCTCTGAAAAAATACACACAACATATTTCTGATCTACAAGCTTACTGACTTGAGCATCGGAGGGTCCTTGCCGGAGCCACCGGCCCGGGGACTTCTTGCAGGTTTTTAGGAGGAAGAAGACAACATTTCCACCCCATTTGGAGGCCCCTGAAGATCTCAGCACGCCCAACGCTCATCACAAGTGACTTGGTAGCATCACTCCTCATCCTAGGAACTCCACGATAACTATGTTCAGGAGGCTAAATTCTATTTGGCCCGCACGTTTTCCTTAGGAGCCCCCCACACCGCTTAAAAAAAATGGCATGTTTGCCCTTAAAATTTTGGACCAAAATAACCCCCCCTTCAAACAGCCCCCCGCCCCCCCCCCCCCCCCAAGCCCCTCCTCCCTCCCCTGCCCCTCCCCCTGCCTCCCTCACTCGGATCATCCATCGTTCTTTTTTTTTTCTCGGTTTCCTCCCCCTCCAAACAGCCCCTCCCCTGCCTCCCTCACTCGAATCACCATCGTTCATTTTTTTCCTCCCTCACTCGGATCACCATCGTCCTTTTTTTTTTCTCTGTTCGTGTGTTGTTCAGCCCTATGTGGCCAAACAAGTAAACTATGTTCAGCCCCACAGGGCCAAACAACTTTAATATGTTCGGCCCTGATGGGCCGAACAGCTTTCTTCTGTTCGGCCCACCAGGCCGAACAATAATTTTCTATATATTATGATTATAGAAGATTGTTATTCGGCCCACTAGGGCCAAACATGTTAATGTTGTTCGGTCCTATGGGGCCGAACATAGTTTACTTGTTCGGCCACATAGGGTCGAACAACGCACGACCATAGAAAAAAAAAAAGGTCGACGGATGATCCGAGTGAGGGAGGCGGGGGGAGGGGCAAGGGAGGGGGGAGGGGATGGCGGGGGGCTGTTTGGAGGGGGGGAACCGAGAAAAAAAAATTGGACGACGGATGATCCGAGTGAGGGAGGTGCGGGGGGAGGGAGGGGGAAGGGGTAGTTAAGGTATTTTTTAAATTTAGGGGGGTTAGTGAGTAATTTTTTTTTGGGGGGGGCTACTGAGTAAAAAAAAAGCTAAATAGGGGAGCTCCTAAACAAAATGTGCGGGCCAAATAGAATTTCCCCATTATTTGAGGTCCAAGGGCTAAAAGTCATCGGACACTAGCTTGCCCTCTTTTAAGGTTAGACTGGATGGCGCATTGAAAATTACAACCTGGCCCGCTGAGGGAGCGGAGGTCAACATCCCAGATTTTATCATTCGATGGCCACCTTGAAATAATCGTGCAGTACGGTGAACCGTTGTGATGCCACAAAACCGAGAGAAAAATCATGAAAAAAAATCTGTTATGGACTCTTATGTGTTCTTCTCCTATTTAAAATAGGCATGGATCCAACCCATCGACCTAACTAACAAATCATTATTTTTTTATTTAAAAATAAATTAAATATAGATTTAACTTTATCCATAATTAAGCTTGATCTTATCAAATGAAAAACTTCATCTCCAAGTTATGAGACTGGTTTCATATGATGCAGCAAATATCTTTCGCTCTTAACATAATTCAAACTAGAATAAAATAAAGTTTTGATGCAATATGATCTTTATTTTATTTAAAAAATCTAGATCTACAGATATTAAAAATATCTATGGCATCAAAACAAAATTTTAAACTAATTAGTATTTGTCTCATGGTTGCTAAATAAAACCAAAGAAGTCATATGCACAAATACGAATATCAATGCATATAACCAAAAATTTTCTCAACGATTCAACATGAATAGGGCTCTGATACCAATTGTTGGAATTAAATCCGAACCTTTTGGTGAAGACCATCACCATGAAGCCCAAGAATCATTCATGTTTAATCATCAAGAATCCATAATCGATAAATGGAAGCATACCTGAATCCATATTGCTTGATTGCTCTCCAGAGCCCTGCAGTTGGCCTACCAGATCATGATTGCTCTCCAGAGCCCTACAGTTGGCCTTTCAGATCAACACGTACTCCCAGAAATCCCTTTAAAATTTTTTCTAGGCTATTCTTTCTGATTATGAGATTCAAAGAAGAAGGTCTTTCTGATGATGGGATTCAGAGAAAAAGGTCGTGCGTGCGATCCAGGAACCATAACCGCTATATATAGATAATTTTATCATTATTTTTTGGTATTTCTATTTTAGCCTAGCCCATCATAAAAATAGAAATAACACTTTAGGTCTCTACACATTAAAGGGCCACACCTAATCAGATACATTAAAGTCCAAATCACGGTGATCACTTTTAATTGGGCTTAACTTATTTGACAGTCTGCAATACATAATTATTTTACATATAAGCTCAATATTAAATTAAAAATCCAAGATATCAATCCTGGCCTCATCTTAGATTTTGATTGGCATCCAACCTTAATAAACTTTAGATTTTATTTTGAACCGGATGGACGCTAACCACCCAACCTGACAGACTGACTCAGCAAGACTCCAATCAGTTGAACCTAATGATTGGAATCCTGGCCAATCAAAACGCAACCCTATCCCTCCCGTAATTACGTGTCACCTCAACTTAAAATCATGCTGGCTGATACGGCTGGCCACTTCCTCTGGGTAGTATTATCTTTTGCACGGTTTTTGAAAGCAATGATGTGACAGCAAAATCCCTTTCGCGGGGCCTCCAGCGTCGGCCACCAGCGTCAGCCCAGCGCTGACTTTGGCTCCGGCCTCTAGCGCCGGCATCCAGCGACGGCCTTCAGCATCGGCCACCAGCATCGGCCCAGCGCTAAGACTTTGGCTCCGGCCTCTAGCACCAGCATCCAGCGCCGGCCTCCAGCTCCGACTCCCAGCGTCGGCCTTCAATGACCAATCTCATACAACGGATCCCGTGATCTAAGGTCTACTGCCGAGCACCTCGTTCGCCGAAATCACGGGCAAGTGGTAGCTCGATCGGCAGTTACCGCTATAAGCGGCCCCTATCCAGCAATAGCCCAACGACTTGCCGTTCGAGGAAACATCACAACAGGGAAGATTCGACGGTTCCAACAGAACGAGGTAAACGGGGTCCCAGGCAGGTATAAAAAGAGGACCCTAGCTCCATGCGAAAGGACTCTCTCTGGCTTCCTCTTGAAAAATTCCACTTAGACATAATCTCCCTGTTCCACGACTCACTGACTTGGGCGTTGGAGGGTCCCCGCCAGAAATACCAGTCCGGGACTTTTTTGCAGGCTCTAGAAGGAAGACGGCGACTCTTCTACGCTCACCACGATCCTAGCCCGTTCGACGTTCATTGTAAGTGAGTTGGCGGCAACAGATTGGCGCGCCAGAAAGGGGGGCAGTTCACAAGGGAGGAAGATGAAAGTTCTCCCCGTGACCCCAGCAATTTTGCAAGGGGAACGATGGTGACCACGCGAGCACAGGAGGCTTCCTCCAGTCAAGCAGCCGGGCGCCTTCCACGGGCCGAGCATTCGGAGGCCAATCTCCATGTTCCGCCCCCTGCGCAGATGAGCCAACTGGATCGGCTCGAAGCTCTGGCCCACCAGGTCCAGGATCTGATGACAATGGTCCGGGGGCTGCAAGAGCATCATTTGGCTGCTGCAACTCAGCCCCCTATGCTTGACGAAGGAATGCAGGGAACAATCCAGTCTCACCAAGGTGGGACCCCGCCTGAAATCTCCCACCGCTCACCCCCCGAACCTCATCACCGAGGGACCTCGAAGCGATGGCGGTCCCCTTCTCGCCACTCCGATCGTTCCCACCACCGGCCGGAGGAAAGAGAGTCTAGGCGGGCGCATTCTTTGCGCCGGAGATCTTCTTCAGATCCCTCCTCTGATTCATCCCAAGATGGCACTCTTCGGAAAACCACCCGTCGGGCCGAGCGAAGGCTCAACGAGTATCACCGACGGTTGGACGAGCTCAGCCGCCGGATCACCGACCCTTACGGAACGGCTTATGAGCGCCGTCCCCCGCTTTCCCGTCATATCATGGCGGAGCTGGTCCCGCCCCGGTTCCGTCTCCCCCAACTGGATCCATACGATGGGACGGCGGATCCCCTTGACCACCTGGAGAGCTACAAGGTCCTTATGCAGGTCCAGGGAGCGACGGACTCCCTTTTATGTGTCACCTTTCCGGCCACTCTCCGGAAAGCGGCGCGCGCGTGGTACTCCCGCTTGCCCCCACGCAGCATCAACTCATTTCGGCAGCTCGAGCGATCTTTCCTGGCTCACTTTGATGCCTGTCGAAAGATCCCGCGAGTGGCAGATATTCTCTTTGTTGTTCAGCAGAGGAGTGGCGAGACCTTGAAGGATTTCGTCGCTCGATTTAAGGAGGCGGCGTTGGAGGTGTACAACCTAAAAGATTCCGTGGCCACTTTGGCCCTGAAATGAGGACTTCACCCATCCAGGTTTGCGTATTCACTGGATAAGAAGCCTCCGAGTTCCTATGCTGAGCTTCTGAGCCAAGCCCAAAAGTACATCCGTGCCGACGAGGCGGATTCTTCTAGGAGGAAAGTTGACAAGAACATCAATAATAAACCATCGCCTACTGAACACGCCGGTGCACGACCTCGTAAGCCCGAGCCTCCACGCCGTCTAGATCGTCGACCACAGACACTGGTTCCTAAGGAGAAATTCACCCCCCTCATGGCTCCCATCTCTCACATCCTGCTGGAGATAGAGGAGGAACCTTATTTCAAGCGTCCGACTCCCTTGAAGTCTGGGGCCCCCCGCAACAAGGAGTTTTATTGCCGGTACCACCGAGACTACGGCCACGACACCGAGGATTACCGCCATCTGAAAAAGGCCATTGAGGAGCTGGTTCAGCAAGGCCACCTAAGCAAATTTGTTCGACGGGGAAATCTCCCCGCGTTGGGCCCTCCGGTGCCTCCGAGTCGCCCGGCTGGCGTAGATAATGCTCCAACTGAAAAGACTATAGCTATGATTTCTGGGGAGCGGATGGTGGTTCAAAGAGGCAGCGAGAGGGAATAGACTCTGTAATTCCTTTCTTCGGAAAGGATCTAGAGGGTGTAGTTAATAAACATGACGACAACGTCGTGGTGTCCATGACTATAGCCAAACATCCTGTAAAAAGAATTTTAATAGATAGTGGGAGCTCTGTGGATGTCTTGAGCTATGAGGCTTTTGTTCGGATGAACTTGTCAGGGTCTTTACTCCGACCCGTTGCCACACCGCTAATGGGTTTCACGGGAGATTCAGTGAGTGTCGAGGGGGAAATTGCCCTCCTGGTCACGGCTGGAACCCCTCCATGTCAGAGCACTGTGGTTATAAATTTCCTGGTGGTCCGGGTCCCACTGGCTTACAACGCTATCTTGGGAAGACCATGGTTGAATCTGCTGGATGCCGTAATCTCCACTAAGAGGTTATTGGTAAGGTTCCCCATCAATGAAGGGGTCGGTGAAATGAAAGGGGAGCAAAGTCCACTTCCGCCTTGCTACCATTTGTCTCCCAGCCCGCTGAACGCGGCGTCGGCGACAGCCTCTGAGTCACTCGATCTCGGGAGTTGGGAAGAAGGGGAGAGCCGGCAGAGCACCTTCTAACCCTCCCCTTGGGTGATGACCCGACAAGGACTGTTCAGGTGGGGGCATTGCTCCCAGAGGAAGCATGCCATCAACTTCTTACTTTCCTGCGTGCCAACACTGACGTCTTCGCATGGTCGCCCTCAGACATGCCGGGCATCCCTGAAGAGGTAATCACCCATCGGCTTAACCTCAAGCCAGAGTGTCGGCCGATCCAATAGAAAAAAAGAAACTTTACTCCAGACAGACAGAAAGCTATCAACGAGGAGATCCACAAGTTAATGGCTGCGGGCCATATTCGGGAGGTCCACTACCCCGAATGGTTGGCTAATGTGGTGCTAGTCCGCAAGACCAACGGAAGCTGAAGAATATGCGTAGATTTTACCGACCTCAACAAGACATGCCCTAAAGACAGCTTTCCCCTGCCCCGAATCGATCAACTGGTGGACGCTACATCCGGCCATGAGGTCCTTAGCTTCATGGATGCTTTCTCTGGATACAACCAGATCCGGATGAATCCAACGGATGAAGAAGCTACCTCCTTCATAACCGAGAAAGGGTTATATTGCTACAAGGTAATGCCTTTCGGGTTAAAGAATGCGGGAGCCACTTACCAGAGGCTGATGAACAAAGTCTTTGAAGGCCAGATAGGACGTAACATGGAAGTGTACATGGACGACATGTTGACGAAAAGCGTTCATGCCATCGACCACATCACGGACCTAACAGAAACTTTTGACAACCTTCGTTGGTACCAGATGAAGCTGAACCCTCGTAAGTGTGCATTTGGGGTGACAGCCGGGAAGTTCTTGGGCTTCATGGTAACCCGGAGGGGGATCGAAGCAAACCCGGACAAAGTCCAAGCTATCTTGGACATGAGGCCTCCTGCCAATAAGAAGGAAATACAGCGCCTGACAGGGAGGATAGCCGCCCTAAGCCGCTTCCTATCCAAGTCCACTGAAAGGTGTCTACCTTTCTTCAAGGCGCTTCGCAGAGTCAACAAGTTCGAATGGACGAAAGAGTGTCAGGAGGCGTTCGAAGGGTTAAAGGAATTCTTATCTACCCCACCACTGCTAGCCAAGCCGACGGATGGAGAAGAACTCCTTCTATACCTTGCGGCCTCCCCTGAAGCTGTTAGCTCTGTCCTAGTCCGGGTGGACACCGGTGGCACACAAAGGCCCGTATACTATACGAGTAAGGTGCTTCATGATGCAGAGACCCGATATTCAAATATGGAAAAGATCATCTTTGCATTGATCGTGTCTGCCCAGCGTCTGCGGCTGTACTTCCAAGCCCACCCGATCGCGTTGATCACAGACCAGCCTCTGAAGACAGTTCTTGCTCGCCCAGATACTTCTGGCCGGCTGGCAAGGTGGGCCCTCAAGCTGGGAGAGTTTGATCTCTCTTTCCGCCCCGATCGGCCATGAAGTCTCAAGTCTTGGCAGATTTTCTGATCGAATGTACTTGGGGAACGGAACAGCCTAAAGAACCTCCTACGGACATTCAGCCCCTCGGAACCAGTGATGATGAGTGGGTCCTTCATGTGAATGGGGCATCGAATTCTCAAGGGAGCGGAGCAGGCCTCATCTTGGCCAACTCGGATGGGGTTGTGACCGAATGTGCACTTCGCTTCCTCTTTCCAGCCACTAATAATCAGGCGGAATATGAAGCTTTGTTATCCGGTGTGAGATTGGCTCGAGAGCTTGGGGTGAAACGCCTTAGGGCATTCACCGACTCCCAACTGTTGCTGGTCATATTACAAAGGAGTACGAGGCAAGGGATCCCATCATGGCCCGCTACTTAGATATGGTGAACTCGTTGGTTTCCCCTTTTACTCACTTCAGCATCAGCTACATTCCTCGACAGGAGAATGCTAGAGCCGACGCCTTATCCCGTCTTGCCGCCTCAGCTGATGGGATGTTGGGAAAGGCTTATGTGGAGCACTTAGAAGCCCCGAGTATTGATGCACCAAGAGAAACTTTACCAATGGAGCAGGAGCCCTCCTGATGGACGCCTATGTCCGGTACCTTACTGAGGGTACCCTCCCAGAAGACCCTGCCGAAGCTAGAAAACTTAAAAGACGGGCCTCAAAGTTTTTTATTATGGAGGGAAAGCTCTACCGAAGGTCGTTCTCATACCCTATCCTCAGGTGTGTCGGCCCCACCGACGCCAATTATATTCTGCGGGAGATACACGAAGGGATATGCGGAAGCCATCTGGGGGGCAGGGCTCTTGCGTATAAAGCTTTACGTCAGGGGTATTATTGGCTAACAATGAAGGAGGATGCATCCGAACTCGTTAAGAGGTGTGACAGCTGCCAGCGTCATGCCAACATCCAACATCAGCCAGCGTCCCAGCTGACCCCTCTAGCTGCACCATCTCCCTTCGCACAGTAGGGCATAGACATCCTGGGACCGTTCCCTCCTGCCTCTGGACAACGCAAGTTCCTAGTGGTGGCCGTCGACCATTTTACTAAGTGATCGAGGCGGAAGCTCTTGCCAAGATCACAGAAGCCAAAATAAAGACTTTCTTCTGGAAGTCTGTGGTGTGCCGGTTCGGACTACCGCACACCCTCGTTACAGACAACGGCCGACAGTTTGATAACACGGCCTTCCGGGAATTCTGTGATGGCCTGGGCATCCATCATCGATTCACTTCAGTAGGGCATCCCCAAACCAACGCGCAGCCGAGGTGACCAATCGCATCATCCTCCAAGGACTCAGGGCTCGGCTAGATAGCTGCAAAGGACGCTGGTGGAAGAACTTTCCAGTGTGCTGTGGGCCTACCACACGACGCCGTGAGCACCTACTGGGGAAACCCCTTTCAGCTTGGTCTTTGGGATCGAGGCGGTCATCCCAGTGGAAATAGGAGCTCCCAGTCCCCGGACGGAATTATACCATGAAGAAAGCAACTCAAACCAGCTGAGGCTGATCTGGATTTGGTGAAAGAATTGCGAGACCAAGCACAGCTTCGCATGGCAGCGTTCCGTCAGCGAGCGGCAAAGTACTACAATGCTCGGGTGCGACCCAAGACATTCCATCCTGGAGACCTCGTTCTGCGAAAAGCTGAAATATCAAAGCCGACGGAGGGGGGCAAGCTGGCACCAAAATGGGAAGGACCATACCATGTCAAGGAGGTACTACACCATGGGGCGTACAAAGTCGAAGAGCTAGACGGGAAACCGCTCCCTCGCACTTGGAACGCCGACAACTTACGCCGGTACTACCAATAGAACGCTATCGTCATTAATTTGAATCTATTTGATAAATGAATGATCACCATGTTCACTTACTTTCGAATGAGTATGTTGGCACCAAAGACCGGCGCCCAGTGTCGGCAACAAAGACCAACTCCGCGTTGGCAACAAATACTGGCGCCTAGCATCGGCAACAAAGACCAACTCCGCGTTGGCACCAAAGACCGGATCCGCTCCGGCGGCCAAAGACCGGCGCCCAGCGTCGGCAACAAAGACCAACTCCGCGTTGGCACCAAAGACCGGATCCGCTCCGGCAGCCAAAGACCGGCGCCCAGCGTCGGCAACAAAGACCAACTCCGCGTTGGCACCAAAGACCGACGCCCAGCGTCAGCAACAAAGACCAACTCCGCGTTGGCACCAAAGACTGGATCTGTTCCGGCAGCCAAAGACCGGCACCCAGCGTCGGCAATAAAGACCAACTCTGCGTTGGCACCAAAGATCAGATCCGCTCCGGAAGCCAAAGACCGGTGCCCAGCGTCGGCAACAAAGACCAACTCCGCGTTGGCACCAAAGATCGGATCCGTTCCGGCAGCCAAAGACCGGCGCCCAGCATCGGCAACAAAGACCAACTCCGCGTTGGCACCAAAGACCGGATCCGCTCCGGCAGCCAAAGACGGCGCCCAGCATCGGAAACAAAGACCAACTCCGCATTGGCACCAAAGACCGGATCCGCTCCGGCAGCCAAAGACCGGCGCCCAGCGTCGGCAACAAAGACCAACTCCGCGTTGGCACCAAAGACCGGATCCGCTCCGGCAGCCAAAGACCGGCGCCCAGCGTCGGCAACAAAGACCAACTCCGCGTTGGCACCAAAGACCGGATCCACTCCGGCAGCCAAAGATCGGCGCCCAGCGTCGGCAACAAAGACCAACTCCGCGTTGGCACCAAAGACCGGATCCGCTCCGGCAGCCAAAGACCGGCGCCTAGCGTCGGCAACAAAGACCAACTCCACGTTGGCACCAAAGATCGGATCCGCTCCGGCAGCCAAAGACCGGCGCCCAGCGTCGGCAACAAAGACCAACTCAGTGTTGGCACCAAAGACTGGCTCTACGTCGGCACTAAAGCTGACTCTGCTGAAGTTGATTATGACCAAAGGTTCACAGTAAAAATATATATATATATTCATTGATAGCTAAAAGGCTACAAAGTTGCCGACTCAAGTCAGGCACAGATTGATACAAAAAGAGAAACTAAAAGCTATTAAAGGTCATCCGGGGCTGGGACATCATCCTCAGGAACGTCATCAGGCTTCAGTCCCTCAATGTCCTCTAGGTCGTAGAGCTCCTGGATTTTATCCTTGCAGTCTTGAAAGTCGGCGTCATAAGCAAGCGCCGCTGACTCGGCCACCTCCTTGTCGAAGGCTTTGGACTTTTTAAAATCTTCTACGGCCTCGGCAACTCTTTTTTCAGCCTCGAGAGCTCTTTTCTCGGACTCAATGGCCCCCCTCTGGGCCTCTGTCACTACCACCTCCAGATCTGCAATTTTGGTTATGCACTGACGGGTGGCCTCTTTGGCCGCATTTGTCTCAACGGTGGCAGAACTTAATTGGGTCTTCAAAACACGCACCTCCAATTCTGCCACCTTCAGCTTCTCTTCGGCTTCCCTTTGGTTCTCCTCGGCTACTTTCTATTTTTCCTCTGCCACCTGAGCATTATCCAGCTCGTTGGCTGCGCGGCACTGAGCAACCTCCAGCGCATACTCAGCCTTCTCAGCCCTTAGCCGGGTGACATCAATTTCACCCCTTAGGGCGGCCCGAGTATCCTCCAGAGCCATTGCCACCTTTTCCACCTTGACTTGGAGGGACAACATCTCCTCCCGCGCTTGTTCGATAGCGGTATCGCTCAGGGTCCAGAGGCTCTGCAGGGCGACTAGAGAGTTCAAGGCCTGGAGGAAATGTCAAGGTGAAAAAAAAAAAAGAGATGATAAAGGAGCAAAATCTCACCCAGAGATGCGCCACCGATGCTTTGCGGAAGAAGGTGACTCTCCCCTGACCCCAGAGAAATTCTTGCACCTCAACTACCGTGGCTTCCTCCAGGGTCCGTTCAGCCCAGCGGCTGTGATTTGCCAACAGCGATTGGAAGGAAGGATCGACGCCCCTCTCTTCCCTTGGCGTTGGGCCTACAGAGGCAGATTCCGCCTCTGAACTTGCCGCCTCCGACCCCTTGACTGGTGGAGGCGCTTTAGCTGTCGCCCCCATGGGAGGCAGAACAGCTGCTGGGATCGTCGCTACTGCCGCAGGAGCTTGTTCCGTCTCTACGGCCTTAGGCGAGGGCAACGGTGCCCTTGTAATCCTCTCAGGAGAAGGGTCGAGCAGAATAACCGGAGGAGCTGAAGCTGAGGATCTTCCCTCTAGTTGACTCCGTTCTACCTCCTTGCCAGTCTCGGCCCTTACTACTTCTGTCATGACGGGCTTGTCGCCTTGGGCCCTGGCCGCTTCACATGTGTGCGAGGGTTCCGCAGTTCTGGCCCCCTTGGCCTCGACCTCACCAGCGTCGGCCTTTTTAGGGCCGCCCTTTTTCAAAACCTTTGCACGTAGGGGCTTCACGACTTTAGCCCCTCCAGTGTCGGCCCTCTCTGCGTCGGCCCTTCCAGCGTCGGCCGTCCTCAGGACTTTAGCAGTAGCTCTTCTTTGGGCAGGGGGCACGTCCCCTGTAACCTTCTCTTCCTGGAGGCCGCTTGCTTGAGCTCATGAAGCGACGACGCCATCCCTACACAGGCGGAGGGTAGTTAAAAAAGAAAGAAAAAAGAAAAGGGGAAGAGGAAAAGAAAAAGAAGAAAAGCAAAGGGAGGAGAAGAGAGGCGAGTGATCAAGTGCTCACCCCTCGCGGGAATTAAACCGGCAAGACGAAGGTTCTCCTCGGCTAAAAGCATATTACACCGAGGGATGTCGGCAGTCAGAAGCTGCCCAAATGCCATCCGATCTCGTAGAAGGATGGAGGGATCCCTATTAGCGTCAATGTTGGGTATCCCCCAGCTTCCACGAACCCCACCAATGTCAGCAAAGAAGAATTTGTCCTTCCACCCTTTGACGGAAGTAGGAAGGCACAATTTGAGGATCCTATTAGACCTAGGGGTGAAGGACCACCAACCCGATTGCTTGCGAAGGGTGTAAAAGCTGCGGAACAAAGAGATACTGGCCTCAATGCCTTGCAAGTGGCAGAGTACCAGAAAACCGACGATGGTCCGGATTGAATTGGGAACTAACTGGGAGGGAGTCAAAGAGTATCGATCTAGGAGGTTGAGAATAAAAGGGTGGATAGGCAATCAAAGCCCGGCCTTAAAAAAGGCTCCGTACAAAGCAACCCTTCCGGAACGGGAAGAAGTTACCCTATCAGTGGGGGAAGGGTGGAACAAATGAAGGTCCGACGGAAAGCTATACTTGGCTTTTAGGTTTATTATGTCTTGAGAAGACATAGCGGAAGCAGTCCCCTCGGGGGACTCCTTGGCAACCCTAGAAGGACCGGCAGCCATCGAATGGCTTCGGACGGAAATCCGCCCACCGGCCGGACGACTCCCAATTAGGGGATGACTGACTGGCCGCTGCTCCGGTGAAGAACGGTTAGGGGAAGGGGTAGACCATTGACTTGGTAAGGAATCGGAAGTCTGAGAAGGGTTGTGGGAACCCCCCCAGGAACCAGAGATGGAGCAGGAAGGTGATGAAACCATAGGAACTAACCTGGAAAACTTGAGCCAAAAACAGAGCACGGGAGAGGATGAACACAGGAGACAAATGGCGCTTGCGGACTCGAAAGGGGGCAGCAGCGCAAGAAATGGGGAGGATGAGAAGATAAGGGCGATTTTTTCTCATAACGCCATTTCAGATCACCCCACAATCGTCCGATCTGACCATGCGTCCATCTTCAATTGGGAGGCGTTTCGACGGCCTGCCAACGCGAGAAACTCGAAAAGACCACCGATAAAAAGGGAGGCATTAACTTTATCACAATGATACCGCTCGCCTTTTCGTAACGCTGCCCGAGGGAAATCCTCTCTAATCCCAACAAAGGCGAAATAATGACGCGAAAGCCGGCCGCCTAGAGGATATTAACACCCCTTTCGTGGGTAAGTGAACGCTCACCCATCTCAGGGGCGGGGGGGCATCTGATACGGCTGGCCACTTCCTCTGGGTAGTATTATCTTTTGCACGATTTTGAAAGCAATGATGTGACAGCAAAACCCCTTTCGCGGGGCCTCCAGCGTCGGCCTTTAGCGTCAGTCACCAGCGTCAGCCCAGCGCTGACTTTGGCTCCGGCCTCTAGCGCCGGCATCCAGCGACGGCCTTCAGCGTCGGCCACCAGCGTCGGCCATCAGCGTCGGCCCAGCGCTAAGACTTTGGCTCCGGCCTCTAGCGCCAGCATCCAGCGCCGGCCTCCAGCTCCAACTCCCAGCGTCGGCCTTCAATGACCAGTCTCATACAACGAATCCCGTGATCTAAGGTCTACTGCCGAGCACCTCGTTCACCGAAATCACGGGCAAGTGGTAGCTCGATCGGCAGTTACCGCTATAAGCAGCCCCTATCCAGCAACAGCCCAACGACTTGCCGTTCGAGGAAACATCACAACAGGGAAGATTCGACGGTTCCAACAGAACGAGGTAAACGGGGTCCCAGGCAGGTATAAAAAGAGGACCCTAGCTCCATGCGAAAGGACTCTCTCTGGCTTCCTCTTGAAAAATTCCACTTAGACATAATCTCCCTGTTCCACCACTCGCTGACTTGGGCGTCGGAGGGTCCCCGCCGGAAATACCGGCCCGGAACTTTTTTGCAGGCTCTAGAAGGAAGACGGCGACTCTTCTACGCTCATCACGATCCTAGCCCGTTCGACGTTCATTGTAAGTGAGTTGGCGGCAACACTGGCCAATGAAAGATTCACTTATTTAATAAGAAAGATATCTAAAGATCCGCATTATCGTATATGTTATTCCACATTAATTATATATTAAAAAAATTTAAATATTTATACAATATCGGGAACGATATCGGATTGCGAGGCTTACGAGTACAGAAGGGTTTAAGTTTGGGTTTATGAACGCTGTCCTCATCTTAGATTTTGACTAGCATCCAACCTTAGTAAACTTTAGATTTTATTTTAAACT
Source organism: Calamus simplicifolius (assembly GCA_900491605.1). NCBI lineage: Eukaryota > Viridiplantae > Streptophyta > Magnoliopsida > Arecales > Arecaceae > Calamus > Calamus simplicifolius. The sequence continues at coordinate 414,873 of UESW01004723.1, forward strand.
GGATGGATGCTATAACCACCCAACCTGACGAACTAACTCAGCAAGACTCCAATCAGTTGAACCTTATCACGATCCTCCCGTAATTAGCTGTCACCTCAACTTAAAATCATGCTGGCCAATGCATGCCGCACGACCTCATCGTCACCGGCATCGGCCTCTCTCACTTTCTATTCCGCCCAAACCCATCCGCGAACTCTCTTGGCTGCCACCTATTTGATATCCTGCCAGCCCGCCCGCTCACTCTCACCACCTGAATTAACTCCACTAGTTCGGAGTTTCTGCCGGTTGGATCGATGGACTTTCTTGGATATAGGTGGGAGAACACTGCCAAATCCGGTAGGATCCGGAATAACAGCAGGAGAGGGTAAAGAAAAGATTATGAATGCCCTAAATTTAGTTTTATATTTTATTTAATAAAAAATTTATATGATAAGTTATTATATGATGAAAAAATTATAATATCTTAAATTTAATTATATATTAGATGAAAAAAAAAAATCATGTGCTTGTAATTTAAGAACATTTGTTATTCATTAACTTTTACTTGATATTTTGGATCAAGTGATTTTGAAAAACGAACATATGCCAGAAAGGCTACTTTCTTTTCATCTTTACCTTGTTGTCTTCTTCTATGGCTGATCTTTCCCTCACCCCGTGAGATTCACCAACGTAGTGCCTAAAACCACCCATCCCCTCCCAGCTAATATGTACTACCACTGATGAAAACGGGAACACCTCGACCCCCACCCATCCCCTCTCTAGCACCGAGGACTAGCAAACAAATTTCACACAGACAAAAGTCTTATTTTTGTAAATTATATTAAAAAAACCAAGTTTCAGATTTTATGATACTCGCAATCAAACAGCTCTGGTGGTTGCTAAACATGGAACATGGAGGTCAAGTTTGTAACTAGTAACGATTTTGTCTACTATAGAATCGGAGTATATTGGCATTTTAGAGGCTGCAAAGGAGGCTATATGGCTGAAAGATCTTGCACTGAAGATGGGGATAGCACAGGGGATGATTAGGATATTTTTTGATAGCCAAAGTGCTTTATGTTTGGTCCAGAATTCAGTCTATCATGCTAGGACCAAACATATTGACATCAAATACTACAGGATCAGAAAGTGTTTACCAAAGATAACGCAGTGAATGCACTCACTAAGGTACTGCCTCGAGATAGCTTCTTCAGATATGGAGCACTGATAGAATTTATGGACCAGATATATCTTACTGTAACTTTGATGCACCAAGGTGGAGATTGTAAGCTTAGGTGTGGCACATCCAAAGTACAGAGGAGTCACACATGTTTGAGAGCTTAGGCTAAATAAGTTCTCAGGTTTCTAAGTCATTTAGGTTGGCTTGTGACCAAAGAATAGAGAGCATGTGAGTCATGGGTATACATGGGCTCGGGTTTGAGTGCTTTCTTGTATGGCTTAGAAGGAAGTTTTTGAGAGAATATTTAATAACCTAATAGTAGGTTATGGGACTAGGTCCATGGGGATTGGGCTTAGGTTTTCTAGATAGACTTTTATATTTTAGGGAGTTTGTTAGGGAGTTGGTTACGGGCTAGTGCGAAGAAGTTTTATCATCCAAGATGGATGATTATTTAAGGCTTTCTTGGGATGTAACCGGATAGACTAAGAAATAAAGGCATTCTCTTTTTTCTTCTATATCTATCTATTCTTCTTCTCCATCTTCCCTCACACGCCTAATCTCGGCGGAAGATGCGCAACAAGTGGTATCAAAGCCAGGTTAGTGGCCAAAGGATTTTCTCAGAAAGAAGGCATTGACTACAATGAGGTGTTCTCACCAGTGGTGCAACACACATCTATCAGGGTATTGCTGAGCATTGTAGCAGTGCAGAATTTAAAATTGGAGCGGATGGATATCAGGACGGCCTTCCTTTATGAAGATTTGGAGAAGAATATTTATATAGAGCAGTCAGAGGGGTTCATATAACCGGGGTTAGAAAGAAAGGTATGTCGTTTGCAAAGATCCTTGTATGGTTTGAAGCAGTCACCGTATCAGTGGTACTTACGGTTTGATACCTTTGTGAGGAGCATTGGCATGTCTAGATGTGAGTATGATTCCTGTATTTTTTTTTTGGATTTTAGAAGATAATTTCAGATTATACTTGCTTTTGTATGTGGATGATATGTTAATTACATGCAAGAGTAAAGCAGTTATAGAGGATCTAAAGGCAGCATTGTCAGCGGAGTTTGAAATGAAGGATTTAGGTCCTGCTATACGGATTTTGGGGATAAAAATTTTTAGGAACAGAGACAGAAGGTTGCTTCACTTATCTCAAGGGACTTATATCAGAAGGATCTTGGAAAGGTATAGTATCGATAGTGCAAACCAGCCGCATTACTATTGGCTGGTCACATTAAGCTCTCCAAGACTATATCACTAAGTTCTGAGACAGAAGCCGAGGAGATGTCCAGAGTTTCTTATGCTTCAGGAGTTGGCAGCCTCTTGTATGCTATGATGTGTTGTAGGCCTGACCTTGCATATGCTGTTAGCCAGATTAACATATTCATGGCTAGTTCGGGTAGAGCACATTGGAGAGCTCTGAAAGAGATCTTCAAATATCTTGTTGGCACAATCAGTGTTGGTATATGCTATGGGTATAATAGCATGGAGGATGGCACTAGACTCATCATGGAGGCTCAGGATCGGGTAGTAGGTTTTATTGATGCTGACTATGAAGGTGATTTGGACACCAGGAGGTCAACAACATGGTATGTCTTTATGTTGAATGATGGTCCAATATCATGGAGGTCAAGTCTGCAGCCAGTGATGGCTTTGTCAACTATAGAGTCAGAGTATATTGATATTTTAGAGGCTGCAAAGAAGGCTATATGGCTGAAAGGTCTTGCACTAGAGATGAAGATAGCACAGGAGGTGATCAGGGTATTTTCTGATAGCCAGAGTGCTTTATGTTTGATCCAAAATTTGATCTATCATGCTAGGACCAAACATATTGATATAAGATACCACAGGATCAGGGAGCTTGTGAAGGATGGTAAGTTGGAGCTTGTGAAAGTGTTTATCAAAGATAATGCAGCGGATGCACTTACTAAGGTACTGCCTCAAGATAGCTTCTTCAGATGTGGAGCACTGATGGGATTGATGGATCAGGTGGAGCTTACTATAACTTTGATGCACCAAGGTAAAGATTGTAAGCTCAAGTATGGCACATCCAAAGTACAGGAGAGTCACGCAGGTTTGAGAGCTTAGGTTACATAAGTTCTCAGGTTCCTAAGTTATTTGGGTCGGCTTGTGACCCAAAAATAGAGAGCATGTGAGTCATGGATATACATGGGCTCGGGTTTGAGTGCTTTCTTGTATGGCTTAGAAGGGAGTTTTTGAGAGAATGTTTAATAACCTAATAGTAGGTTATGGGACTGGGTCCATAGGGATTAGGCTCATGTTTTCTGGATAGGCTTCCATATTTTAGGAAGTTTGTTATGCAGTTGGTTATGGGCTGGTGCGGAGAAGTTTTATCATCCAAGATGGATGATTATTTAAGGCTCTCTCAAGATGTAACTGGATAGACTAAGAAATAAAGGTATTCTATTTTTTCTTCTATATCCATCTATTCTTCTTCTTCTCCATCTTTCCTCACTCGCCTGATCTCGACAGAAGCTGCGCAACAAGAAAATGACTACGGGCCATTTAGTGTGCTTCTACACCCTCGATGGTTATCAACGATGCTCCTGCCAGCTCAAGACCTTACAGTCAAGTCAGATGAGAAAAGCCCTCGCTAGCACCTTGTTCTACGCACAAAGATCTTGTTAAATAATTTAAAAATTTTATAGCTTGTAAAGATGTATCTTATGAACACATCTATTTCTTGAAGTGATGTATTTTTTGAATGCATCTATTCCTTAAAATGATGTCTTTTGATTACATATATTCCTTGAAGTAATATATCTTTTGGATATATTATTACATGAATTAGTGTGTCTATTCCATAGAACGGCATGTATTTTAAACACTCCTGTTAGTATAAACACATGTTAAAGGTAGCTATTGGATTTCTATAAATTAAGAATGACCCCATGTTCTTTATATAGTTCCTTTACATCTGTATTCATTTGAGAGAGTTGGGTTGTATAGGTTTTGTTGTATCCTGAAGGATTTTGATTCCTTAAGGAAAGTGAAATCATGCCTCAAAACTTCTCTATTCTTCACTTTTCTTTACTTCTATTTCACTTGTATTTCCTAACAATCTTAAGGATTCAAAAATTCCTGGCAAGTGAAAACAAAAGATATGGCTCTTCCTTTGAATACCAATTTCAAGCTGTTGAACCCGGATGCAATCAAGTTGGACAAATTTGATGGTACCAATTATACGCGCCGAAAGGACAAAATGACTTTTTTGCTAACAACACCGAAAGTATTAATTGTTCTTGATCCAAACTTACCACCTACAACAACACTGAGGGAAGATGATACCGAAGCTGTGAAGAATGAAAGGTTGAAGCATGAGGAAGATAAACTCATATACCGTGGACACATTTTGAATTCTCTCATTGATAGGCTTTATGATTTTTATCGCAACATGTCTTCTCCCTTGGACATCTGGACTGCTTTGGAAAAGAAATAGACATGAAAGAAAGGTACTGACAAATTCTTTGCATTGAAATATTTTGAGTTTGAAATGAAAAATGATACTTCCATCTTGGAACAAGTGCATGAATTACAAATTCTAGTGTCAAGAATGGTAGAATTGGAGATGAAGATCCCTGATTCACTTCAAGTGGAGGCTATTCTTTCAAAACTTCATCCATCTTGGAATGATTTCAGGAAGAAGGTTCTACATTCAAATGAAATTTTGATAATGGAGCAGTTCCAAACAAATCTCCAAATTGAGGCAAAAAATTAGACACGAGAAGCAATACTGGAATTGTCAAAAGTTAATTATGTGAGTGAAAGATCTAATAAGCCTTTCCAAGACAAACTCAAGCCTCAAAAGGCAATGCATTCAAGAAATTATCTTCAAAGTAGAATAAGCCTTGTAACCATTGTGGTAAGAAAGGTCGTTTTATTAAAGAATGCAGGTTCAAGAATGCTGCCAAGAATTTTGGTTCTAGTTCTAAAGGAGAAATGAGCAACAAGGCAAATCTTATTAAGCATGAATTAGTTGCAATGGTTGCTGAAATGCAAATTGGAATGGTGACTGAATTGAACATGGCTAATCCTGCTAAGTCTATGGATTGGTGGCTGGATTCTAGTGCAACAATTCATGTTTGCAACAATAAAGCTCAATTCAAGTTGTATGAAGAACTGAAGGAACCAGATGAAGTTCTCATGGAAAATGGTGTTACAGCAAAAGTATTGGACAAGGGCACTGTCGAATTGAAATTCACGTTAGGCCACAAATTGACTTTGCTCAATGTCTTTCATGTACCTGATATTAGGAAGAACTTGGTTTCTGTACACCTGTTATGTAAGAAGGCTTAAGAGTTCTTTTAGAGTTTGATAAGGCCATTATATCAAAACATAAAAATTTTGTTAGGAAGGGTTACTCATATGATCGAATGTTCAAGTTAAGTATTAATGAAATAAATAATGTTTCTGCATATATTGTTGAGTATTCTTCTTCTTTATGGCTTGTTAGATTAGGACATGCAAATTATGAATCGGTAAAATACATATCTAAACATGGATATTTAATTTATCAAAATGACTCCAACAATAAATGTGAAATCTATGTACAAGGAAAGATGACTAAAAAAACTTTTTCCCAAATGAGAAAGAAATACAAAATTATTAGATTTAGTGCATTCTAATATTTGTGAATTAAATGGTCATCTTACTAGAGGAGGAAAAGATACTTTATTACATTTATTGATAATTGTTCTACATATATTTATGTGTATCTTATAAGGATAAAAGATGAGGCTTTTGATAAGTTTAAAGAATACAAAACTATTGTAGAGAATTAGAAAGAGAAGAACTTTAAAGTTCTTCGAAGTGATAGGGGGAGGCGAGTATTTTTTAGATGTTTTTTCATAATTTTGTGAAGAACATTGCATCATACACCAAAGAACGGCCCCCTATTCACCCCAATATAATGGTTTGGCAAAAAGGAAAAATAGAACATTGGATGATATGATTAATTGCATGTTGTTAAATTCAAAGTTGCCATTTAATCTTTGGGGAGAGGCATTACTTACTGCCAATCATGTCACCAGTAGAATTCCATCCAAGAAAACTCGTGTGTCTCCCGATGAGACTTGGAATAAAGGCAAGAGGCCTAATCTGAATTATTTCAAACTATGAGGGTGTCTTGCATTTTATAAAGTGCCAGAGCTACAAAGAACAAAACTAGGACCAAGAGGCAAAAGAAGCATGTTTGTTGGTTAAACACAAACTCCAAGGACTATAGGTTATTGGATTTGGAATCAAATGTCATAGTAGAATCAATGCATGTCGAGTTCTTTAAAAACAAGTTTATCAATGATCCTCCTAATATGATAGATTCTAGTAACTCTTTGATTAATTCAATACAAGAAAATCTTATTATTCTAGGTTTAGTTACTGGGAGAAAAGAAAAGAAAGTGATGGTTTAATTGAACCAAGAAGAAGTAGTAGAGTCAGGAAAGAAAAGTCTCTTGATCCAGATTTTATTTCTTCACAATCTATTGTCTTCCTCAATGAAACAAACAAAAATGAAATACTTCAGAAAATACCCATAGTGTTAAATGTGGAATGTGACATAAAAATATTTAAAGAAGCAATGACTTCAAGGGATGTAGCTTTCTAAAAAAAGGCTATAAATGATGAGATTGACTCAATAATCTCCCATAATACTTGAGTCTTAGTAGATTTGTCACTTGGTTCTAAACCAATTGGCTGCAAATAGATATTTAAATGAAAATATAATGGTTCAATACAAACCTTTAAGGTGAGATTGGTTGCCAAAGGTTTTACTCAAAAGAAAGGCATAGATTATTTTGACATATATATATATATATATATATATATATATATATAGAATAGCATCTATAAGAGTTGTTTTAGTATTTGTGGCAATCTAAAAGCTTAACTGAGGAAGTTTACATGGAGCGGAAGGTTTTATACTTTCTAGAAATAAAAAGAAAGTATGTAAATTAGTTAAGTCACTTTATGGCTTAAAGCAAGCTCCTAAGCAATGGCATAAAAAAAAATTATGGCTTCAAGCAAGCTCCTAAGCAATGGCATAAAAATTTGATGCAAGTATTCTTGCAAATGACTTTAAGTATAACGATACATATAAGTACATTTACTCAAATTTTATCCAAAATTATGGAGTGATAATATGTCTCTACATTGATGACATGTTAATTTTTGGTACAAACATGCATGTTAGGTATAAATGAGACCAAAGAGTATCCAACTTCAATCTTTAAAATAAAAGATTTAAATGAAGTAGATACTATTTTGGGAACTAAACTGAAAAGACATGATCTTGACTTCGCACTTACTCAATCACATTACATAGAAAAGATGTTCAGTAAATTGGAACATCTCAATATAAAAGAAGCTCCAACTCCATATGATCCTAGTATGAAGTTGATCAAAAATTTTGATCATATTGTAGAGTATGCAAGTATAATTGAGAGTCTAATGTATGCAATGCATTGTACTAGGCTAGATATAGCTTTTTCAGTGTGCAAGTTATGAAAATACACAGGTAAACCAAGTCATGAACATTGAAAAGCTATTAGAAGAGTTCTTGGTTATCTCAAGAAAACAAAAGAAATTGGTTTGTTTTACTTAGATTATACAGCGATCTAAAAAGGATATACATATTTAAGTTGGATCACTAGCAAAAGTGATAACAATCCACTTCAGGATGGATCTTTACACTTAGGAATGGTGTAGTAAGTCGGGAATCAAAGAAACAAACTTGCATCTTGCATTCCACTATGGATCAGGTTCATTGCTTTGGCAGTAGCAGGCAAGGAGGAAGAATGGCTAAGAAATTTATTGCTTGATATAAAGCTGTGGTCATAACCTATGTCAGCCATCTCCTTGAATTGTAACAGCAAGGCAACAGTGTCTAGAGCATATAGCAATGTTTATAATGCAAAGTCTAGACATATTAGCCTTAGACATACTTATCTTTGAGAGTTGATCGCTAGAGGTGTTATAACAATGATATATGTAAAGTCTGCAAACAACTTAGCTGATCCTCTCATCAAAGCATTACCACAAGATGCGGTAGAAAGAATGTCCAAAGGAATGGGGCTTAAATATATAAATCAGGCATTAGTAATGGGAAACCAACTTTGATTAATAATTTTAAACTCAAAGTTTAATAAGTAAAAACAAGCTACTAAATATGCTTGTTTGGCTCTCGATAACCATTCAAATGTTGTCTGTTGCGTTTAGAGGATGAGTTTATACTCTTAATGGAGTTGTAATTACTAAATGTCCATAGCAACAGGGACATAAAAGAACTCTACCTAAATGGTTATAGAAGTGGTGTCGCTTCAATAAGAGATTGAAAATTCTCTTGCAAATGATCATGATAAACAGGATGAGCACATGGCCATAATAGTGCTAAAAGGTTAATAAACCTTTTGATGCAGAAAGATAAGTTTTGTGTGTGTAATACTATTTGATCTAACATAAGAAGTTGAAGTTTAATTTATGGACACTTTTAACTTCATTAGATTTTAAGGTATTAACACTCATGTATGATCAAATCGATAGATACCTTCATTATGCACATTACTTATCGCGTGAAGGAAATGAATATAATGAAGACTTTTAAATTAGTAGAGGATTGTTAAATAATTTAAAAGTATTTATAAAGGTGTGTCCTTTGAACACATCTATTGTGTCTTTTGAACAAGTGATGTATCTTTATAGCTTGTAAAGGTGTATCCTTTGAATACATTTATTCCTTGAAATGATGTGTTTTTTGAACGCATCTATTTCTTAAAGTGATGTGTCTTTTGAATACATATATTCTTTGAAGTAATTATGTCTTTTGGATATATTATTACATGAATCGATATGTGTATTCCATAGAATGGTGTATCTTTTAAACACAAATGTTCGTGTAGATATATATGTTAAAGGTAGCTATTGGATTTTATAAATTAAGAATGATCCCAAGTAATTCATATAATTCCTTTACATCTGTATTTGAGAGAGTTGGGTTGTATAAGTTGTATTGTATTTTGAATAATTTTTGAATCCTTAAGAAAAGTGAGATCATGCCGTAGAACTTCTCTATGTTGAAAAATATTTTTGTTCTTTGCAAAAATCCTTCCTATAAATTGCTAGAGAATTAATTTAGGAATGTAATTGCAATATAAAGTAAAAAATAAAAATAAGATATGGATCAAACCAGGACCAAGGCATATAAACACTGCCCTAAGGATCAAATTTTTACTCCTTCGTGCAGGTTATTGGTGATCTGTCCCCAAGGTATAATGATCCGACTCGATCCGATCCTCCTACTACGAGCACGATCGTGTGAAGGTGCAAACCCAATGATTACCTTCATATGCCCAACAAATAACAACAAAAATAATATAAAAAATATTTTGATTCATCTCTTTCTCAATCTGAATCCTTGAGCCTAGCTCGGCCCATAATGGCCTTAAAGGCCTGATAGCCGTTAGCCCCAAATCATGTCTGAAATGGCTCACAAAATGAATTGTTTGGGCCATTTCTGAACGTTGATGAATGTTAGCCTCCCAACATTCACAACGTATAGTGAACATCCTGTTAGGAATTGTATCCTAAAGCCAGTCATTTGATGATTGTGCTAATGTAAATTGTATATAAATTGATATATTAATAAAAGTTATTTGGTAGTTTATTCATTACAAGAACATCTTCTTAAAACTCCTAATGGTAATGAAGCCCTCAGGATCTTCCTTCACGATAAAGGAGGATTTATCTTTGAAGGTCCTTAAAAGAATTCGTGACCAATGATATACTATGATAGGGCCATAGTACTATCAATTATAGGACGTTATATATTATATTTGTTGGTTGTCATTTTAACCAAGGAGTGTAGAGATACTGGTATGACATACAGGTGAAAGTGTAGGAGTACATTTCATGAATGTGACTCATTTTTAGATACTCTACTGTCAAGAGTTAATCCGAGAAGATATAGGTATAAGTATCCTTCAGACCTGAAGATCACAACCAGTGGCTTACAAGCAACTCATTGTACTTAGGTGCCAGACCACCTGGATTTCTAATCCAGCTACGAAAGGTTACTGGGTGCAGTCAAGTACTTGTGGTAGTCAGTTGTGGTTCAAGATAGAATTTGACCTATCCTGTTAAAAGGAGAAATGCTTGTGTTTCAATTTAGCAAGACCTTGGCCAATGCACTTCATGTGAAAGTCACATAATCACTAAAATTGAAATCACTTTATGGATGTGCTGTTTAGAGTTGACAGGCTCTTAAGCCATCCTTAGCATTTGTGGTCAAGAGGATGAATTATATGGTAACTATTTCTTAGGGTTCTTAAAGTTTGCTCGGCAACTCTTCGACCTATCCGGACGTCGGGTTCCATTGCTAGATGGGCACATCGATTAGTATAGAAAGTTATTTCTATGCTACCAGCTTAGGTTCGAACCTAGAGAGTCACACACATAGAAGTTTCCTAGGATGATCTATTTGCTGATCAACGATTGAAATCGTATATGATTTAATTAATCAATTTGATTGATTGAATTATCTCAATTGGGTTAAGTACAAGTGAATAAGATTCAATTTGGTTTAAGTCTATTAGAAGGACTAGTCAATTTCAAATATTGATTTGAAATTAGACTTGATTTGGATTTAAATAGATTCAGGACTAGCCAAATTTGATTTAGACTAGGACCATGATCTATGTGGGTTCAGTCCAATAAATTCAGATCAGATTAAACCATCATCTAAACCCAAACCTCTCGCATAAGGATCTCACATGATGAGATGGCTGAAATCTCATCTCATGAGAGATTAAATTCTCATATAGAATTTAATGCCTAACATTATTCTTCTTCCATTGGAATTCTAAGTGTTAGAATTCATGTACCTCTTTGGTTTTCACCGAATGTCAAAATTAGCCAAAACTCTTTGGTTTTCACCGAACGTTGAAATTAACCAAACGTCGTGCCTCTTTGGCTCAGCGTCTATTTGCTTTTTACCGAACGGCGGAATTCTAAATGTTAAAATTTAATGGGCTGGCTAAAATGAGACTATAAATAGAGGACATCCCTCACCAGATTACACAGAACAACAACACACTATATGTGGTGGATTGAAATTCTAAAAGGTTAGAATAGAAAATCCTGATAATTCTGGTGTTAACAGAAGCATGATGGATCTTAGAGGAAGATTCACGTGGGAGGATTCAAGATCAGCAAAGTTATTTTTCTGCGAGCTAGCACTCCCAGAAATCCAATCATTCGGGGCTTTGCGTGGACGATACTAGAGGCCGGGCGATTGAACAGCTGCAGAGCATAAAAGGATTTACCAACTGCCCTTAAGGAAAGTGATATGATCCCTAGATCTTAAAGCATGATTCAAGGCAAGAAGTACGACTTCTTATCTTGAGGATCAAGATATGATCTTGATGATTTTATTTATATGCATATTTTAGATCAAGCGATCTTATATATAAGGCAAAGATATGATCTTGATGCATATTAGATAGATTAATATGTAATCTTTTAGTTTCCACATTGATAATAGTTATCAAATTTTAAAATATGAATGCCTCGGAGTTTATTTCTCCCTACAAATGGTATCAGAGCCATGGTTTTGTCATTGATCTAATTTATTGCATGTAAGATTAATGCTCTCATTAATTGTGTAATCAAAGCTAAAACGGATCACAGGTCTATTCGGTCATAGATGGATTAAAAATCCAAATTACCCATTCAACGAGATATTCTGTGACATATTCTTGATGTTTAGTCAAAAGATAATTTAAATTGATCTTTGGCATCAAACACAGATTACACACACTATCAAGAGATGTTTTATATTTGATACATATGATGTTGTATAAAAGCATGATATTTGCATGTTTAGTATAAAAACATAGATATGAGATATGATGGCATGATGTCTATATTATGAAACATACAAATATTTATGAGAGTCTTATTTGAATGTCAAATATTTATTCATAATTTTTTAGATACGATCTAAATATAGAAATTATGAGTAATTAAATAATGCAACAGATGCATGATTCAAAATATATTACATGAAATATATTTAATCTTTTGGGTTAGCTAAATCAGGTCCATATAGGGTTAGACCCTAAGGTTTAAATCAACTGGACTAAAAGAGTATTTGATCAAATCTAAATTAATTAGATTATGTTAAGGATGCTCTAAATCAAACAATAGTTGTAGTTGATCATGTCCATGTCTTTGATTAAACCAAATGGAAGTAGATTAGGCTCCGTGGTTGAGCATGAATCTCTTAGATGGTCAAACTAAAATTGGTTAACCATATGATGTCAAGGTGAGTTGGCAAGTTGCTCTAGGATCAACGATCGAATGGTTTTTAATTGGGAGCTACTCGTATTGATGCGTCTTTAACGAATTAATGGCATATCCCTCCCATCGATCTCACTTACCTGGTCAATATGGTGAACCATTTATGATTCTGATCATTTACCTGATTTGGGTTGACCCATGCCTGTAAGGAAATCAGTCTGACTGATTTAGGTGCCACTTAACCTGACTTAATATTGTTTCATTCTACTGACTTCACAGATTCAATGGGAGAACTTGATTAGTCAATTTATCTTTAGATTATTAAATCCTCTAAAATTATTAGGTCCTTAAAATAAAATAGTTATATGATAACTAGATCATAGCCTCCCATTAAGGTGGATGATAATGAGTCCGATGTCTTGATAATCATTGGAGGCACTCCATGCCTGGTGTTTATCAACCATCAGAATTATCATTCATTATATGGTAAGTCAGCGTAACTATTAAACAGACAGTCATGTGGGTCGAGCTTCACTTGGGCTTGGTTGTCTATTGATAAGTTGCGCTGATTATATCATTTAATGGTTGGACCTAACCAGAACTTTCAGTGGAGGCACTCCATGCCTGCTGAAGAGGAACATGGGGCAAAATTGAACACTAAGAATTATTTGGGAAAACAATTGGTTTTGAACCTACTCTTAGATGCATATGGGTTGGCCAAGCTTCACTTGCGCCTGTATGTAGTCTATGTAGATCTTAGTGCCCACTAAAGAATTAAGAATAATCCTTCGAATTGGGGTGTAGAGGCTATCAATTTGAACAAAATAGTGGAAGAATCTTTAGACTAAAGGCCAAGTCTTTAGACTGAATCAATTTATATACTAATAAACTTTAGTTTTTTCTTATGCAGAAAATGGCCACTAATTTATCATTAAGATCCCTATTAATTTCAATAGCTGGTTTAGAAAACTTAAGATCATCCTTGAGCATGAGAGGATTCTTTATATTCTGAATAATCCTGCACCAAAGATACCTGATGCAAACACACAAATTTCTGAGAGAGACACTTATCAGAAGTAGCTAAGTGATAGAACTAGCATACGTTGCATCATGCTAGCAGCAATGAACAATGAATTCGGTCGCCGGTTCGAGAATACTCAGCCAGAAGAAATCATTCAAGCGTTGAATGAATCTTTCGGCACACCTGACGACGTTGAAAGGCACAAGACTAGTTGTGCTATTTTTAATGCTCGAATGAGGGATGGATCTCCTGTCACTGATCATGTATTGTACATGATCGAGAAGATAGAACTCCTAAGCAAGCTCGGCTTTCCCCTATATGAGCAGTTGGGAAAGATGCGATCCTGAATTCCTTGCCTCCATCCATCCGACCTTTTCTTACTCATTTTCAAATGACAAAGCCTGCATTCAACTACCACGGTTTGTTGGGGTTGTTACAGAACTTTGAGAATGACAACCAGCTCTCTAAGGGTTTGGTTAATGTGGTTGAAGGATCTAATGTAGGGCGTCAACCCTTTGGAAAAGGGAAGAAGAAAAAGAATAAGAAAAATATGCAACATGTTAGGACATCTATAAAGGGTCAGATGCAGAAAAAGAAAGTTGACAAAAGTCAAGCTAAATGCTTTCATTGCAAGATGCAAGGGCACTTGAAGAGGAACTGTCCTCTTTACATTGCCACACTTGATCCAAACAGGCCAAAGAAGAAAAAGGGGCAAGATGTTGCTCAACAAGGTATTTATATGATAACACCTTATAATTTTTCTGTATATGATAATCAGACCTGGGTATTGGATACCGAGAGTCCTTTTAACATTTGCAATTCATTACAGGGATTACAGGTCACTAGAAGATTTGAGGACAATGAAATATTCCTTAATGTCGGCGATGGAAGATTAGTTCCAGTTCTGGCATTAGGAGTTCTTGAAATAGTTTTCAATAGAAATGTCATTATACTAAATGATTATCATTTTTGCCCAACGTTCTTGTTGAACGTAATTTCTGTAGGCCTTCTGGCCAAAAGTCATTATGAAATTTCAATAAAGGATGTTACTTTGAATATCATTATGAATGGAGTCACTATAATGATTGGGCATTTATTTAATGGCATTTATATATTATCACAGCCTGTAAATGTAGTGTACAAATCAAGTAAGCGCCCTAGAACAACTGATGTCACAGACATTTATCTTTGGCACCATCGGCTGGGTCATATCAACAAGAATATATTAAATAGGTTAACTCAGGAGGGCATCCTTCGAATTGATAATTGTGAATCGTTAACTACCTGTGAATCCTGTCTTTTTGGTAAAATGACCAAGTCATCTTTTACTGGAAAAGGTAAAAGAGCCAAAGAGCTATTGGGTCTAGTACATATTAATGTATGTGGACCAATGAGCACTTGTGCCAAAGGTAGATATTACTACTTCATTACTTTTACAGACGACCTTTCTAGGTTTGGTTATGCCTATCTTATGAGACATAAATCTGAGTCGTTTGAAATGTTCAAACTATATCATAAAGAAGTAGAAAAACAAGTAGGAAAATGCATTAAGATCCTTCGATCAGATCGAGAAGGCGAATACCTTTCCAATGACTTTGTGACATATTTAAGGGAGAATGGGATTCTCTCCCAATGGATTCCTCCTGGAACACCGCAGCATAACGGTGTGTCCGAAAGAAGGAATCGAACCCTGTTAAACATGGTTCGGTCCATGATAGGTTTTGCAAGCTTGCCAATATCATTTTGGGGATACACATTAGAATCAGCTTGTCATATTCTTAATAAGGTTTCAAATAAGTCTGTTTCTAAAACTCCACATGAGATGTGGTATGGACATAAACCGGTTATCACCTATCTGAGAGTCTGGGGATGTCCGGCTTATGTGAAACGTGCAAAATCAGACAAACTTGAACCCAAATCTGACAAATATTTTTTCATTGGCTATCCGACAAAAACCAAAGGATATTACTTCTACAATACTGAAGAACAAAAGTTGTTCATTAGTAATAGAGCAGTTTTTTTTGAAAAGAAGTTCCTTAGTGAAGGAACAAATAGCTCTAATATTGAACTTGAGGAAGTTCATCAAGTAGAAGGAACAACACAAACCAGTGAACCCTTAGAATATGAGTTGATTAGATCAAACTCAAAACCCATTCTAGATGCACCATTAAGGCGATCTGGTAGAGTACCACATCAATCGGACAGATACTTAGGTTTTTTGGTCCAGAATAAAGATCCTGTTGAACTCGATGAGAACAACGATGATCCAATCATCTATATGGATGCTATGCAAAGGACTGACTCTAATAAATGGCTTGATGCTATGAAATCCAAACTTGATTCCATGAAGGACAATAATGTATGGACATTAGTTGACCCACCCGAAGGGATAAAACCCATAGGGTGTAAGTGAGTTTTAAGAGGAAAAAAGGTGTAGACGGAAAGGTTGAGACCTATAAAGCACATTTGGTTGCTAAGGGGTATCATCAACGTTATGGTATTGACTATGACGAAATGTTTTCACCCGTGACAATGCTGAAATCCATTCAGATTATGCTAGCTATAGCAGCACATGTCGATTATGAGATTTGGCAGATGGATGTTAAAACCGCTTTTCTAAATGATGATTTAGAAGAACAGGTGTATATGATACAGCCTGAAGGTTTTATATCTAAAGATGAGTCTAAAGTGTGCAGGCTACAGAAGTCTATTTATGGACTTAAGCAAGCATCTAGAAGTTGGAATATACGATTTGATAAAGTGATCAAATCTTATGGCTTTATTAAGAATAAAGAAGAACCTTGCATTTATAAATGGGCTAACAAGTTCGTTATTGTATTTCTTGTATTATATGTGGATGATATTCTCTTAATCGGGAATGATATCCCTGCATTACAAGGAATAAAGACATGGTTATCATCACAATTCTCCATGAAAGATCTGGAGAAGCATCATACATCTTAGGGATGAAGATCTATAGAGATAGATCTAAGAGGATTGGTTTATCCCAATCTACGTACATTGACACCATGCTAAAAAGGTTTAGCATGAAGAATTCCAAGAAAGGCTATCTTCTGATAGGCCATGGAATTCATCTTTCTAAGAATGATTGTCCGACAACTCCTAATGAAAGAGAATGTATGAGTCGAATTCCATATGCTTCGGCAGTGGGATCGATTATGTACACCATGACATGTACAAGACCAGATGTGGCATACTCACTAGGAGTAGTGAGTAGATACCAATCTGATCCAGGAGAAAAACACTGGCAAGTTGTTAAGACAATCCTTAAGTATTTGAGAAATACTAAGGACCAGTGTGTTGACCCAATTGATGATTTTGATGATTAACAAAACTATTTGAGTATAATTTTGAAGGCTCTGATGATTTTGATTTAGTGTTTCAGCCTATAAGACTATTGAAAGATCAAAATCAAGAGTTACAATGTGTTCTGGATCGAATCTAATGTCTAGGTAAGAATTGCAGACATTAGAGTCGACTCCGAGAATCACAGAGCCGACTCCGGAACTGGCACGGTCATTAGAGTCGACTCCGAGACTGTTAGAGTCGACTCTCACAGACGAAGCAGAAAGTCGATTTTTCTGGCTCCAACCTAGAGTCGACTCCGGGTAAGTTAGAGTCGACTCCGGAAAAGTTTCTTGTCGACCCCAGAAAGCCAGAGACGACTCCGGAAAAATCAGTTTTAAAACGCCTCGAGCTAGAGCCGACTCCAGAAAAGTTAGAGTCGACTCCAACCCACCTGGAACGAAAAACGAAGTTGCCAGATCAGCTCTAACGGTAACTTTTCTATTTTTACTCATTTCTAACGGATATATTTTGATAGAAGGTACACTCCAACGGATAGTTTTATTCCAAAAGAGGTGTAAAAGAAATCTATAAAAAGGGAGTCTATTGTTCAAAAAAAAAGAAGAAGAGAGAAAAAAAAATCTGAAAAACAAAGAGAAAATCTGAGATAGACAAATCCCATTTCAAAAATCCGTGAGCTTGAATCTTGAAAGGAAAACCTTCTAGCTCAAATCCACTCCACTCCAAAAGGCTCAAGAGGAATCCAAAGCGTTCAAAATCAAAGTCTTGGAGGATTTCCCAACTTGGAGAAAGGAGATTCATTTCTTGCTTTTCAACCCTTCTCAACTGCTTCAACCACGAAGAATCGGAGCTGAGGCTTGATTCAATCCAGCAAGGAGAAGAAGAAAAGAAGAAAAGATCAAAAGCCAACCTATCTACAAATCAGGCTTTTCTAAACCTTATTCTTAATTTGTATATTTGCTCATTGAGGAGCTTTGTATTCACACACAACATCTTATTTTGCCTAGTTCAATCTGGGGGATTGAACTAGAGGAGGTAGTTTTACCTCGGTTAAGCTTGTTTAAGCTTGGGTTAGTTGTGAGCCCGTGAAAAACAACGTGTAGGGTTTTGTGCTGGTAAGCCCGAGTAAAACCAGCTGGGTTCGTTGTGCACCCGGTAAAACAACAAGTTTGAGTTGTGAGCTTGGAAAACAACTCGGCTGTAATCTAGAGAGATTATAGTGTGGACCCAAGTGAATCTTGGGAGTGGACGTAGGTGTTGGATACACCGAACCACTATAAAATCTTTTGTGTTTGCCGTGTCTCTCTCTATCTCTCTTATTATATCTTACACTTTTGCCATCTTAACAAATCAAAATTTTAAAAAGGCTAATTTTTAAAGAACCCAATTCACCCCCCCCCCCTCTTGGGTTGCCATCTGGGCCAACAATTGGTATCAGAGCAAGTGCTCATTTAGAATTTGATCTCACGATCAAGGGCTAAAGATCCTTATGGCAACACAAAGTGGTTCATGTTTTGCTGAAGGTCATTCTACGAATAGACCTCCTTTATTTAATGGAACCAACTATTCATATTGGAAAGCTAGAATGAGAATATTCATTCAAGCTTCTGACTATGAATTGTGGGGAGTAATAATAAATGGACCTAGTACACCCACACACTTATTGATGGCACTATTGTTCCTAAGCCCGAAAGGGATTGGAATGATAATGATAGGAGAATGGCACAACTTAAATGCTAAAGCCATTAATATTTATATTGTTCCTTAGACTCTAATGAATTCAACCGAATCTCAACATGTAATTCCGCAAAAGAAATTTGGGATAGGTTGGAAATAACACATGAAGGAACAAACCAAGTTAAGGAATCAAAAATAAATATTTTGGTTCATAAATATGAATTGTTTACAATGGAACAAACTGAAACCATCACATGCATGTTCACTAGATTCACTGATATTGTGAATGGTTTAAAGAGTCTTGGTAGAATTTATTCTAATGCTGACCTTGTGCGCAAAATTCTTAGGTCACTACCAAGATCGTGGGAAGCAAAAGTCACTGCATCCAAGAAGCAAAGGACCTCAATGCACTACCTTTAGAGGAGCTTCTAGGATCCTTAATGACCCACGAGCTGACAATGAAGCAGCATGTTGAGGAGGAAACAAAAAGAAGAAAACCTTGCCCTCAAACTGCAGAAATGGAAGAGAGCAGCAGTGAAAGTAATGATGAGATGATGATGAAACTGCTCTCTTGGCCAAAAAATTCAGAAGGTTTATGAGAAAAAGGCCCTTCCATAAAAAGAAATTTGGAGCAAGATTTGATGGAGAAAAAGATAAGAAAAAGGACAAGGAGAAAGAAAAGAAAAAGAGCCCTTAGTATGTTATGAGTGTAAAAAGCCAGGGCACTTTAAATATGATTGTCCTTTGCTGAAAAAGGCCTACAAGAAAAAGAAGAAAGCATACATGGCAACATGGTCTGATGAATCTTCCTCATCGGAAGAAGAAGAACAAAAGGAAGTTGCCAATATCTGCTTCATGGCCAACAACGACGACAACGAAATGAGGTAAGTTCTGAAACTCAAATGATGAATTTACATTTGATGAAATGTTTGAAGCTTTCAATGAATTGATGATTGATTTTAAATCTTTGAAAAAGAAGTATAAGTTTTTGAAAAATGAAATATTAGCTTAGCTAAAAGTAAAAATGAATTAGCTTTAGAAGTTAAGAACTTAACTAATGAAAAAGAAGAACTTAGGAAAGAAAGAGAAAATTTAATCAAGAAAAGATTTATTGAAATCTGAAACTAAAACTCAACAAAAGATTTAAAAGTTCAATTAGAAACCTTAGCTTTAGAAAAAGAATCAATCTCTAAAGAAATGATTTTTAAAGAAAGATGTTAAAAAGTATAAAGACATTGTTGAGAAATTTACTCTAAGCTCAACTAAACTAAATATGATTTTAGATAGTCAAAAAGCTGTTTTTGACAAAGCAGGTTTAGGGTATAACACATTAAGGAAACAAAAATCTTAAAGAATATTTTGTAAAAGCCAACCAAAGTAATATAACTTGTTTTAAATGTAATGAAAAAGGTCATAAATCATTTGAATGCAAAACGTTAAATAATAACAACAAGTTAAATATTAAAGCAAAGAAAATATGGGTTCCGAAAGGAACAATTTTTGTTGCTACTAACCATGAAGGACCCAAGAAAGCTTGGGTACCTAAACATAAAGTTTAAATTATGTTGCAGGAATGTCTTGTAGCCAAAAGATCAAAGAAAAAGTGGTACCTTGATAGTGGCTGCTCAAGACATATGACGGGTGACAAAGATGAATTCATCACCCTGGAAGAAAAGAAAGGTGGAGTTGTGACGTTTGGCGATAACGGTAAAGGTCAAATTATGGGCCTTGGTAAAGTTCGCATAACTCCATCTATATTATTGATAATGTACTTTATGTTGATGGTTTAAAGCACAATTTAATTAGTATAAGCCAACTATGTGATAAGAACTTTAATGTTTCATTTAAATCTTCTATTTGCATAGTATCTGATTCCATTAATGATAGCATTGTTTTTACTGGTTATAGACATGGCAATGTGTACTTAGTTGACTTAGACAAATTATCTGAAAGTAGTCATTGCCTAATTGCTGACAATGCTAACATAAATGATATTGGATGGTTATGGCATCGTAGATTAGGTCATGCAAGCACACACCTTATTTCAAAACTAATTAAAATGGATTTAGTTAAAGGTTTACCTAAACTAGATTTTGAAAACAACAAAATATGTGATGCATGTCAATTTGGAAAACAAACTAGAAGTTCTTTCAAATCTAAAAATGTTGTTTCAACTTCTAGGGCTTTAGAGCTACTTCACATGGACCTTTTCGGACCAACTAGAACCACAAGTCTAGGAGGAAAGAAATATGGTCTAGTGATTGTAGATGATTATTCTAGATATACTTGGGTAATGTTTTTAGCTCACAAAGATGAGACTTTCTCGATATTCCTGAAATTCTTCAAGAAAGTCACAAATGAGAAAAACACTACTATAGTATCTCTAAGAAGTGATCATGGAACAGAATTTGAAAATCACTTATTTGAAAATTTCTGCACTGAAAATGGAATTAATCATAATTTTTCAGCCCCTAGGACTCCACAGCAAAATGGTGTAGTTGAAAGAAAAAATAGGACTCTAGAAGACATGGCCCGTACCATGCTATGCGAAAGTAACCTACCAAAGTATTTTTGGGCGGAAGCTATTAACACAGCATGTTACATCTTAAACAGAGCTTTAATAAGACCAATATTAAAGAAAACACCTTATGAATTATGGAATGAAAGAAAACCAAATATAAAATACTTTCATGCATTTGGATGTAAATGTTTCATTCATAATAATGGTAAAAACAACTTAGGAAAATTTGATGCTAAATCTGATGAAGGAATTTTTCTAGGTTATTCAACAACTAGTAAAGCTTATAGAATCTTTAACAAGAAAACCTTAATTGTTGAAGAATCCATACATGTAGTGTTTGATGAATCTTTAGCAACTGGATCTGAAAAGATTGATGATGAGGAAGATACAAACATAATTGAAAAAGATCTTGAAAAACTTAATATTGAAGTATCTTCAGATCATGAGCAAGAAGCTAAAGATGATGATTCACATAAGGACGATGATGTCAATATTGATCATAATGATATAGATCTTCCAAGAGACTGGAGATATGCCCATAGTCATCCCAAGGAATTGATTATAGGTGATCCATCTCAAGGAATAAGAACTAGATCATATATGAGAAATATTAGTAATCATCTTGCATTTGTATCACAAATTGAACCTAAAACTATAGAAGAAGCTGAAAAAGATAATAATTGGATGTTAGCAATGCAAGAAGAATTAAATCAATTTACAAGAAATAATGTATGGACTTTAGTTGAAAGACCTAAAAATCATTCAGTAATAGGATCAAAATGGATTTTTAGAAATAAACTAGATGAAAATGGCATAGTAATTAGAAACAAAGCTAGATTAGTTGCAAAAGGATATAATCAAGAAGAAGGTATTGATTTTGATGAAACCTTTGCACCTGTAGCTAGATTAGAAGCCATTAGGCTATTACTTGCATTTGCATGTCATATGAACATTAATTTATTTCAAATGGATGTTAAAAGCGCATTTTTAAATGGATTTATAAATGAAGAAGTTTATGTAGAACAACCACCAGGTTTTGAAGATCACGAATTTTCAAATCACGTTTTTAAATTACACAAAGCATTATATGGTTTGAAACAAGCACCTAGAGCTTGGTATGATAGGTTAAGTAAATTCTTAATTGAAAATGATTTCACAAGAGGAAATGTTGATAAAACATTATTTTTGAAAAGAAAAAGTAAAGATTTACTTGTAGTACAAATATATGTTGATGACATTGTTTTTGGTGCTACTAACGATTCTCTATGTCAAGAATTTGCCAAGTTAATGCAGGGAGAATTCGAGATGAGCATGATGGGAGAACTCAACTTCTTCCTTGGACTCCAAATCAAACAAAGCAAAGAGGGTATCTTTATCAACCAAACAAAGTACACAAGAGAGATTCTAAAGAAATTTGGTATGGAATCAATTAAACCCCTCGGAACACCAATGAGTCCTTCATGCAAGCTGGACAAAGATGAAGAAGGTAAAAAGGTTGATCAAAAGTATTATCGAGGTATTATCGGATCCCTTCTTTATTTAACAGCAAGTAGACCAGATATTATGTTTTCTGTATGTTTATGTGCTAGATTTCAATCAGAACCTAAAGAATCACACTTAATAGCTGTTAAAAGAATACTAAGATACTTAAGTGGAACAAAAAATGTAGGTTTATGGTATTCTAGAGACTCCACATTAAATCTAATTGCATACTCAGATTCTGATTATGCCGGATGCAAGTTAGATAGAAAAAGCACAAGTGGTGCATGCCAATTTTTAGGAAGTAACTTAATCTCATGGTTTAGCAAAAAGCAAAATTCGGTTGCATTATCTACTGCGGAAGCAGAATATGTTGCAGCTGGAAGTTGCTGTGCTCAAATCCTATGGATTAAGAGACAACTTGAAGACTATGGTATCACACTTGATAAGACACCCATAAGATGTGATAATACAAGTGCAATAAATCTTACTAAAAATCCAATTCAACATTCAAGAACAAAGCATATTGAAATAAGATATCACTTTATAAGAGAACATGTAGCCAATAATGAAATTTGTCTTGATTATGTGAATACTGAAGAACAACTTGCAGATATATTAACAAAACCCTTAAGTGAAGAAAGATTTTGTTATCTTAGAGGAGAATTAGGAGTTTGTGATCCTTTGGAATAGTTTTCTGAAACTCTTAAGGACATCTATCTAGATTTCATCATTTTCTTGAAAAATCTTGATATTTCAATAAGGAAATCTATCTAGATCTTGATTCATGTTTCCCCAATTGCTAAAGAACTTTAATCTATAATTTGATGATTAATTTGAATAGTTTCAAATTTTGAAACTCAATTTTTTATCTCTGAAACTGTTAGAGTCGACTCTGACAGTTTGCGGAGTCGACACCTGAGTTTTTGATTTTCTGTCTAAGTGATTAGAGCCGACTCTGGCTTTTGTGGAGCCGACTCTAATACGAGCGCTGACAGACTTTCTGGCTCGGAGCCGACACCCAGTTTTCGGGAGTCGACTCTAAGTCGAGTTAGGTCAAAAATAAAAAGGCGGAGTCGACCCCCAATCATTCCAATCGTCTCCTAAACCATTCCTAAGAACTCCAAAACTTTTCCAACTTCCCCAAATCCACTCAAAACCCCTGATTAACCTTCCAATCCTCTCAATGGCACCAAAGAGGCGCGGATTCGTCGCTGGAGCATCCGTTCCAACGAAGAAGACGCACGGTTCGGAGGCAACCATCGCCTTCTTCCTCTTCGGCCACTCAAGAGGATTCTCCACCTTCACCCTCATCTCCTAAGGTTGATCAATTAGCTGGTAAGACCATTACCACTGGGAGAAAAGTTAATTTTGATTTATTTGAATCGGAGGGTTTCTCTATTGGAAGAAATTTAAGGGATATGGGATGGGAGAAAGTGTGCTCACTAGATTTGCCCACATATCCAGCATTGGTAAGGGAGTTTTATAATGGATTAAGCAGAGGAGAAGGAGGATTGATAAGCACAGTGAGAGGAACTAGGGTTATGGTAACAACTGAGATTCTTGGAACCCTATTAGAAATGCCCACTGTTGGTTTAATGGAATGTCAACTTAATGACAGAAGTGGTGCACTATCAAGGATGCTAGGAAGAGATGTGACTGAGTTCGAAGAGATCTTTGCAAATCAGTTAAACCTAGAACTCAGATTATTGCATAATATTTGTGGTAGAATCTTATTTCCAAAAATAGGGAGATTCGAGTATGTCTCGGAGCGAGACGTTCTGATGATGGACTGCATTATAACTGGAAGGCCAGTCAATTTAGCTGGCATGATGATAGGTTACATGGCAGAGGCAGCTACTAAGAAAAGATCAACACTGCCATACGGTATGATTCTGACACTAGTTTTTAGAAGCCAGGGTGTGCTCATATGGAAAATGAACCTTAAGAAAACTGAGACACACTGATTATTACAGCATTCTACTATTCATAGAATGGGATTTAAGAAAGTTAATGGTGTTTGGATGAGGAGAGAGGAAAGAACAGATAGGGATGGTGCAGAGGGAACCAGACTAGAAGAAATCCCGGGACCATCTACTGCGGGACCATCAGTCCCTGATTCATCTTTTGCGGGACCTTCGTCTGCTGGACCTTCGGAGGCCGGACCGAGTTCTATTCCATCACCTCCACATCAGCCTATAACAAATTCTGGAAGATTTTCTAATGAACAACTTGATCAGTTAAGAAGCTTACTTGCTGAGTATGACAGTCACAGATCAAATGAAATTAATCAATTGAAAGAAGACTTTAATCAGTTAAAAGAAGAATTAAATTCGAGACTGGACATGCTATCCTTTACCTTAGGCAGTTCTGTAGAATCCTTTGGAGCTGAGCTTCACAAGATCTTCGAAAGGATGGAAGGCATTGCCGATGGATCAGGATCGTATGTTCATGCAACGGGTCAATTGAAGAAGGATATTGACCTTGCAGTCTCTCAAATCGAAGCTGCCTTGAAAATTTTAAGAAAGCACAAAAAGATGATGTAATGGAGATAATAGGTCATCTAAAGAAAATTGTATTCAAGCACATTTGATCTTGTTTTTGAGTTTGATAGCTTGTACTTAGGAAGTTTTTGAATTATCCAATGTATTTCATTTTGAAATGTAAATGAATCAACTGATGTAATGGTTCTTGCATATGAAATACAATTTCACTTTTTCAAATTTTGATTGATTGGATTCCTATGCTTTATTGAGATTATAAATTTTTTTTACTCTCCTTATTGCTAATAACAAAAAAGGGGGAGAGATAGTTGTGTATATGCAAAGAAAGATTGAATTATATATGCATAAAGAAAGAAAGAAAGGGGGAGAATTAATTGTTTATGCAAAATGAATTGAAATGTTAATCTGTTAAAATTTGATGTTATATATAAGAGGAGCTACTCAATGCAGGGGGAGCTTAACAAAAAGCTCATTTACAATCTTATGCACATTAAGTTTAACAATTCAATATTGATGGATTATATTGAACTCATGTACAATTTTAAAGTTTACATTGAACATTGGCATCAAAACCTTAATTTCAATGTTTAAAGTTAAAATGACTATAATCCTTAGTTTGATTGAATTTTTGAATGCATATACTCAAAGTTTTTGTTATCATCAAAAAGGGGGAGATTGTTGACCCAATTGATGATTTTGATGATTAACAAAACTATTTGAGTATAATTTTTGAAGGCTCTGATGATTTTGATTTAGTGTTTCAGCCTATAAGACTATTGAAAGATCAAAATCAAGAGTTACAATGTGTTCTGGATCGAATCTAATGTCTAGGTAAGAATTGCAGACATTAGAGTCGACTCCGAGAATCACAGAGCCGACTCCGGAACTGGCACGGTCATTAGAGTCGACTCCGAGACTGTTAGAGTCGACTCTCACAGACGAAGCAGAAAGTCGATTTTTCTGGCTCCAACCTAGAGTCGACTCCGGGTAAGTTAGAGTCGACTCCGGAAAAGTTTCTTGTCGACCCCAGAAAGCCAGAGACGACTCCGGAAATATCAGTTTAAAACGCCTCGAGCTAGAGCCGACTCCAGAAAAGTTAGAGTCGACTCCAACCCACCTGGAACGAAAAACGAAGTTGCCAGATCAGCTCTAACGGTAACTTTTCTATTTTTACTCATTTCTAACGGATATATTTTGATAGAAGGTACACTCCAACGGATAGTTTTATTCCAAAAGAGGTGTAAAAGAAATCTATAAAAGGGAGTCTATTGTTCAAAAAAAAGAGAAGAGAGAAAAAAAAATCTGAAAAACAAAGAGAAAATCTGAGATAGACAAATCCCATTTCAAAAATCCGTGAGCTTGAATCTTGAAAGGAAAACCTTCTAGCTCAAATCCACTCCACTCCAAAAGGCTCAAGAGGAATCCAAAGCGTTCAAAATCAAAGTCTTGGAGGATTTCCCAACTTGGAGAAAGGAGATTCATTTCTTGCTTTTCAACCCTTCTCAACTGCTTCAACCACGAAGAATCGGAGCTGAGGCTTGATTCAATCCAGCAAGGAGAAGAAGAAAAGAAGAAAAGATCAAAAGCCAACCTATCTACAAATCAGGCTTTTCTAAACCTTATTCTTAATTTGTATATTTGCTCATTGAGGAGCTTTGTATTCACACACAATACTTATCTTATTTTGCCTAGTTCAATCTGGGGGATTGAACTAGAGGAGGTAGTTTTACCTCGGTTAAGCTTGTTTAAGCTTGGGTTAGTTGTGAGCCCGTGAAAAACAACGTGTAGGGTTTTGTGCTGGTAAGCCCGAGTAAAACCAGCTGGGTTCGTTGTGCACCCGGTAAAACAACAAGTTTGAGTTGTGAGCTTGGAAAACAACTCGGCTGTAATCTAGAGAGATTATAGTGTGGACCCAAGTGAATCTTGGGAGTGGACGTAGGTGTTGGTTACACCGAACCACTATAAAATCTTTTGTGTTTGCCGTGTTATTGTCTCTCTCTATCTCTCTTATTCATTGCTTTGCATTGCTTATTTGCATTTCCTCATTGCAATCTCAAGCAAACTAAATTTTAAAAAGTCTAAATTTTTTAAGAACCCAATTCACCCCCCCCCCCTCTTGGGTTGCCATCTGGGCCAACACAGTGGTTAGTCTATAGAGAGTATGATTTGAAACTTGTTGGATATACTGATTTCAGTTTCCAATCAGATCATGATGATAGCAAAAGTGTATCGGGTTTCGTGTTTATCCTAAATGATGGAGTTGTTTGCTGGAAAATTTTTAAGCAACATACAGTGGCAGATTCGGTGTGTGAGGCAGAGTACATCGCTGCATCAGATGCTGCGAAAGAAGCTGTGTGGCTGCGAAAGTTTATCTCCAAGCTTGGAGTGGCACCTTCCATAGATGGACCAGTCCTGTTGTACAGTGACAGCACTGGTGCCATAGCTCAAGCAAACGAACCACGAGCACATCAGCGCACCAAGCACATACTGCGCCGGTTTCATCTTATACGAGAGATTGTAGACCGAGGTGACATAAATCTTCAGAAGATTGATGGAAAGAAAAACCTAGGTGACCTATTTACTAAAGCACTCATAATCAAGGAGTTTGATGACTATAAATTGAAGATGGGTATTAAATATTGTAATGAGTGGCTTTAGGCTAAGTGGGAGTTTGTTGGGAATTGTATCCTAAAGCCAATCATTTGATGATTGTGCTAATGTAAATTGTATATAAATTGATATATTAATAAAAGTTATTTGGTAGTTTATTCATTACAAGAACATCTTCTTAAAACTCCTAATGGTAATGAAGCCCTCAGGATCTTCCTTCACGATAAAGGAGGATTTATCTTTGAAGGTCCTTAAAAGAATTTGTGACCAAATGATATACTATGACAGGGCCATAGTACTATCAATTATAGGACGTTGTATATCATATTTGTTGGTTGTCCTCTTAACCAAGGAGTGTAGAGACACTGGTATGACATACAGGTGAAAGTGTAGGAGTACATTTCACCAAACGTGACTCATTTTCGGATACTCTACTGTGAAGAGTTAATCCAAGAAGATATAGGTATAAGTATCCTTCAGACCTGAAGATCACAACCAGTGGCTTATAAGCAACTCATTGTACTTAGGTGCCAGACTACCTGGATTTCTAATCCAGCTACGAAAGGTTACTAGGTGCAGTCAAGTACTTGTGGTAGTTAGTTGTGGATCAAGATAGAATTTGACATATCCCATTAAAAGGAGAAATGCTTGTGTTTCAATTTAGCAAGACCTTGGCCAAGGCACTTCATGTGAAAGTCACATGATCACTAAAATTGAAATCACTTTATGGATTTGCTGTTTAGAGTTGACAGGCTCTTAAGCTATCTTTAGCATTTGTGGTTAAGATGATGAATTATATGGTAACTATTTCTTAGGGTTCCTGGAGTTTGCTCGGCAACTCTTCGACCTATCCGGACGTCAGGTTCCATTGCTAGATGGGCACATCGATTAGTATAGAAAGTTGTTTCTATGCTACCGACTTAGGTTCGAACCTAGAGAGTCACACGCATAGAAGTTTCCTAGGATGATCTATTTACTGATCAACGATTGAGAATCGTATATGATTTAATTAATCAATTTGATTGATTGAATTATCTCAATTGGGTTACGTACAAGTGAATAAGATTCAATTTGGTTTTAGTCTATTAGAAGGACTAGTCAATTTCAAATATTGATTTGAAATTAGACTTGATTTGGATTTAAATAGATTCAGAACTAGCCAAATTTGATTTGGGCTAGGACCATGATCTATATGGGTTCAGTCCAATAAATTCAGATCAGATTAAACCATCACGTGAACCCAAACCTCTCGCATAAGGATCTCACATGATGAGATGGCTGAAATCTCATCTCATGAGAGATTAAATTCTCATATAGAATTTAATGCCTGACATTAATCTTCTTCCGTTGGAATTTTAAGTGTTGGAATTCATGTACCTCTTTGGTTTTCACCGAACATCGGAATTAGCCAAATATTGCAACTCTTTGGTTTTCACCAAACGTCGGAATTAACCAAACGTCGCGCCTCTTTGGTTCGGCGTCTCTTTGCTTTTTACCGAACGGCGAAATTCTAAGTGTTAGAATTTAATGTGCTAGCTAAAATGAGACTATAAATAGAGGACATCCCTCATCAGATTACACAGAACAACAACACATGATATGTCATGGATTGAAATTCTAAAAGGTTTGAATAGAAAATCCTGGTGATACTGGTGTTAGCGGAAGCGTGGTGGATCTTGAAGGAAGATTCACGTGGGAGGATTCAAGATCAGCAAAGTTGTTTTCTGCGAGCTAGCACTCCCGGAAATCCAATCATTCGGGGCTTCGCGTGGACGATACTAGAGGCCAAGCGATTGAATGGCTGCAGAGCATAAAAGGATTTACCAACTTCCCTTAAGGTAAGTGATATGATCCTTAAATCTTAAGGCATGATTCAAGGCAAGAAGTACGACTTCTTACCTTGAGGATCAAGATATGATCTTAATGATTTTATTTATATGCATATTTTAGATCAAGCGATCCTATGTATAAGGCAAAGATGTGATCTTGATGCATATTAGATAGATTAATTTGTAATCTTTTAGTTTCCGCATTGATAATAGTTATTAAATTTTAAAATATGCATGCCTTGGAGTTTATTTCTCCCTACACGTCTGTGACAAACGCTCGGGCGTTCCCTTTTCTTCTTTTTTTTTAACTTTCTTCAACAATCCTCCACAAAATTTAAAAATAAATAAATAAATAAATATAATAAAAATTTTAGGGCATCTTATACTGCACAATAGGTGAGGTATCCTGTAGACTTGAACCTCACTTAGTGTTGAATGTATACACCTGAAGGAACCATAGTCGATTAGACTTTGAATTAGGTCCTTTGACTCAGGCTTCTACTAATCACACACACAGTATGGATCAATTGGGTTTACGCGGTCAGTGCATATTAAAGGCCTTGCGCTTAGTACCTTGATTTTTCATGAGCATTCTTTAAGGTTAGCCCAAACCTTTAGTCATGGCCTAATATGATAATTCTCATATAGGTGAATCCTCCAAGGGTATTTGTGACAATACCCTACAATAACCTACCTCGGATCCATTAAGAGTATAACTTAACCTTACACAAATTTACTTTGTCACTTTACAAGAGCACTCATCATAGGGATGGATTGAAAAAAAATTTTCAAAATTTGTGCTCTAACACGATCACTCAATCAGCTTCATTTCTACCACATTGAACCTCATTCATGGGATCTCCAATCACAGAGGTTGGGTATCCACTGCTGGTGATCAAATAATGGGCTTAAGCCGCATCCCCTTCGATGAATTTAGGACTCCACTCCTAGATAACTCCTTGGTTAATTAATCTACCAAATTTTTCTCAGCAAATTCCAAAGAGATATTTTTTTTATTTGTCTTATAGACTTATGACGAAGCCATATATGGCTTGGCAATGCTTGATATTCAAGATAAAGCCATACAGAAAAAATATAACTAAAAGAGATCACAACTTCCAAACTAAAACAAGATAAAACATGGTGTAATCTCTCAATGGCCACTATAACAGAAAACACTTATCTGGAAAAAGAAGACTTTTGAATTTATGTAAGAATGTAAATATATGCTCGCTTCTGAAATGGATCATCATAGCCATAACTTTTGCTTGCAAATGTTCGAAGATAAAATAAGCTTCTACTTTGAGTGATTTTAGTCACACTTCTATACCATATCTCTGTCACAACCATATTGTTTTAACTAAAAAAATAATATAAGCTTAAAACATTCAATGAATTGCAATTTATCAGAACAAAAGGACACTACAAAGCAATTAAACTTTTATGGTGTTCTCAACGGTTTCATGAATATAAAATATCACGTGCTAATATGAGAGAGTAATTCTTATAAGGAACACCTGTGTTACATTATTGTTTCATTAGGTTGAGCAAATGCAAGTGAGTTACCAAACAGATATCCATACTTCACCAAAAGTGACATTCAAATTGGGAATGGCATCAAGGCAAAGCAAAATGAAATTGCTATAGGCAATATGAGATAATATAGGGAATGGGTTCTGTCCCATCTATTGTAGTATGAAAAGAATTGTGACTCATTATATATACATATTACATACACTGATACACAGAAATACCCTACGTAAAATCAATAATAACCAACAATGACAAGTGAAAATATAATTGCCATATTAAGAGTTTAATAACTTGTTCCATAGATTAAAGAGGTCATTATATTATCTCGACCTCTCATTACCTGGATCACCATTCTCATTCTATAGTTAGTCAATTACTCAACTATTAAAATTATAGATTATGTTTTGCAAACTACCTTCCAATGACATTGTTTAACAAGTGCCTCCACATGAAAAGTTCTCACCACTGAACACAACAAACAAGCATCCACAACTGTTGCACAGTCAGTTGCTTAAAAAGTCAGTTGCTTAAAAGATTAACCATTAACGGAGATGTATACACATCCCAGTTCTAGCGTATAGGAAACAAGCTTAAAACGCTTGAATATAGATGCCTTCACATTTAAGCTTTTATTTTCTTGATTAAAGCCTGTCAATGCTCTCTACATGCATGTGAAGTCAAAGAAACATATATAGATAACAATGGTAACCTACACATGAACAACAATAATATTTCATAACGTGGATACGAACAACACATAATATTGATAATTACATAAAAAAGGCCATTAGCACATGTAAAAATAGTGGCATGCAAGATGCAAACTGTTTGGATCATCTGATCTTTACAATCGATACATTAAATCAAAATTAACAAGCATCTGCATACACAGCAGAAGAAAAACAAAAGACAAAACATGTATACATAAAGGGAAATATGATTCTTACCTATTGGAAAATATTTTTGTTCTTTGCAAAAATCCTTCCTAGAAATTGCTAGAGAATTAATTTAGAAATGTAATTGCAATATAAAGTAAAAAATAAAAATAAGATATGAATCAAACCAGGACCAAGGCGTGTTAAATACTATCCTAAGGATCATATTTTCGTCCCTTTGTGCAGGTTGTTGGCGATCTATCCCCAAGGTATAATGACCCGGCTCGATCCGATCCTCTTACTATGAGCACGATCATATGGAGGTGCAAACCCAATGATTACCTTCAGATACCCAATAAATAACAACAAAAACAATATAAAAAATATTATGATTCATCTCTTTCTCAATCTGAATTTTTGAGCCTAATTTGGCCCATAAAAGCTCGGCCCATAATGATCTTAAAGACCTGATAACCGTTAGCTTCAAATCATGTTCGGAACGGCTCACAAAATGAATTGTTTAAATTATTTTTGAACATTGATAAACGTTAGCCTATCAACATCCGTGACAAATGTCAGGCGTTTTTTTTTTTTTTTTACTTTTTTCAATTCATCACTTTTTTTACTTAGCTATAAGTAAATAATGCCGTAAATAAAAGAAAAATTTTGCAACATAAGAAAACGAGGTAAGGATTGAAAGGTATTCGGTGGACGCTTGAACCAGCTGAATCTTTAGCGCAAGGTCTTTTCTTGAGTCTCTTCCCATTCGTCATCAACGTGCAATCCAATGTCCATGAGGTGGCAACGCTGGTAGGAGCAACCAGGCGCAGACGTACGCGCCGTGAGACCTGCCGTACGTATATAATTGATTGCTTTGCGAGGCCTTTTCGTGGTCGATCTGCAACCAGACAAGCGGTAAGGAGGGAAAAGCCCTTTCGTGGTCCATCTGCCACCAAACAATCCACCAAACAATCCCGTGGGTGGTAAAGAGGCTGCTGCACGACAGTGACTGGCATCGCTGCTTGAAATAATTAAAACCATTTATCTCGTCGACATGGTGGAAAAGGACGACTCCTCTAAAATTCAAATCTCGCAAAGTGGCAGAATTTAGGCTAACTTCACATGGCCCACAGCT
This sequence comes from Calamus simplicifolius, assembly GCA_900491605.1. Classification (NCBI taxonomy): domain Eukaryota; kingdom Viridiplantae; phylum Streptophyta; class Magnoliopsida; order Arecales; family Arecaceae; genus Calamus; species Calamus simplicifolius. The sequence goes on from UESW01004723.1 coordinate 447,850, forward strand.
ATGAATCCATTTGCACTACCTTCAAAATGAAAAACTATAATTAACTCTCTTATTATAATTTAATTTAATTTATCATTAAAATTAATAAAAAATTTATGCGACTATAGCATCATACTTTGATCAAATCAATATGCGTTATTTTATAATTAATTTTATCATATGTTGATCATCCTTTATTGTTTTAAATAATTATTTTATTAATTTTAACATCACTTAAATAAAAGTGATAAAGCATAAATTAAATTGTAATAAGGGATCCAACATCGTTTTTTTTAAAAAAAAAATAGAAGGATTAATGTAAATACATCATGCATGGGAGGCTGATGACAAAAAATATTCATGCACATAAGGAGGAAAAAAATCTAAAAAAACTCTTTCTCTCATTTTTTTAAAGAGGAACACTAATATCTACCTAAGAAATATATAAAAGAAATTGTTGAACCTTCTCTACTTTATAAAATCAGGAATTGAATTGCCTATTGAAACATATTGAAAGCTAAAAATTGTTGCACATGAATTTTACACAAAAGTGGATGAACAATGTTAATGGATGTTCCTTGATGCAGACTGCTCTGTAAATTCGTTGGGAAAAAAAATATTATATGCCAAATTGCAGTGATTTTTAGATGAACCAAGTTTCCTTATCAAAATAATATAAATAATTTTATAAGTTATCAGGATGGAAGCCAAAACAATTACAAAGAATTCTGTTTCCACAAAGTTTCAATATAACTCCTTATCAAAAATGTAAGATGATTCTGTTTCTATGCATTTAGTGAGATATTTAGAGTATAAGAAAATGATGATCAAATTAATACAGCATGCAGTCTGATTTTCAATAAAAATTTGAACTTTTTATTCCAATTCTACTCAAGAGATAAGGCATCACAATCAGAATTCAAAAGCAATTACATGCAACCAATAGAATTATCAAATTGAAGAAGTAGGAATAAAATTATCCCTAATGATAGTAGATGTCTCAGGCACAGAAAGAAAATACGTTTTCTAGAGGGGACTGATTGCTTTTCGTTTTCTAATAGCGATTCAAACTTCTCATTTCAATTTCAATCCAACGTCAGATGACGACATAAGGATCAAAATTTGAAAGAAATTACATGCAAACAAAGAACAAAGGAATAGAAATAAACTTGCCCTTGACGATTGCATAAGAGAAGCGAGAAAGATAAGATACTTTCCCTAATGGATCCATTCACTATCAATCAGATGTTCAGAGAGGAGGTTTCTCATCTTTGTTTTTGTTTTATTATTTATTTATTTATTTTATTTTATTGCCTCCCATCATAATTAATGCCAGCATGTGGGTGCACCTAATCTGAAAAATCCATTTCTGCTTCCATTGATTGCAGTTAACATCATGATGGCCTTTTTTATAAAAAATTTTATTGCAGTTCCCGCAGTTAACATCATGATGCCTTTTCCCGCAGTTAACATCATGATGGCCTTTTTTATAAAAAAATTTATTGCAGTTCCCGCTATTGCTTGGGGGGGGGGGGGGCGATGGTGTGAAATTATTTTCAATATAGATTATTTTGAAAAAAAAATTAAAGTAAAAAAAAGATTTTTTTTAAAAAAATAGTTCTCTTGCATTTCATTAAGCATATCACTATATAAATATTGTTTCTTATTTCTACATATAAACATAATCCTCTTATGATCTTATCCATACGAGGCTATCCCACCAAAGCATAAAAAGATAGGCCCATTATTTAAAAGCCCAATTTAAAAACTAACAACCATTATATTTTAACACTTCCCTTTAATGGTTGTTCTTGGATACCCATGAGATCTCTAAAGTGAATGAATTTCTCCTTGGGTAGTGCCTTGGTGAAGATATCTGCAATTTGGTCTTCAGTCTTCACATACTTGACTTCAATTTTTTTTCTTCTACCATATCTTTAATGAAATGGTACTTGATTTTGATATGCTTGATGCGGCTGTGATATATAGGATTCTTTATCATATAAATAGTAGATTTGTTGTCACATAGCAGAGTAATAGCTTCTTCTTACTTTTCACCCATATCTTCAAGTATTCTTCTCAACCAGATTATTTGTTGTGATGATCCATAAAAGAATACATATCTTGATGTGCTTTTTATGTCATCAATACTTCCAGCCCAATCACTATCATAAAACCCAAATAATTTCACCATATCATTCTTGTTTCTTCCATACATGATCTCATAATCTTTAGTACCTTTGATGTATCTCAAGACTCTTTTTGTTTGTCCAAAGTGAATATTACTTGGCTTTTGCATAAATCTGGAAAGTAAACTTGATGCAAACATAATGTCTGGCCTTGTAATTATTAGATATAATAAGCTTTCAATAGTGCTTTGGCTCTCCATACATGCTCTTTTGGAAATGCCTCTCTATGTTGTTTTCCAAGTGCACATCCTTCACAGGGTTCTTCCTTGTCATGTATTGCTGGTAGACCATACACCATATTCTTTTGATATAAACTTCTCAAGCTTTGAAAATTTAAGTGTCCAAACCTTTTGTGCCATAGCAATGACTCATCATTTACTTCCATCTTCCATGCAGCATCCTTTGCATAGTGCAAAATAAAAGGAAAACTTCTATTTTTCTCCATCTTGATATTTGTCATAAGTTGCTTTTTCATCCCTCTTTCATATAACTTACAAACATTATTTTCAAAGTGTACCATATGCCCATGCTCAATCAGCTATCCAACACTCAAGAGATTTTGCTTCAAATCTGGAACAAGTAAAACATCATGAATGAATTTTCTTCCTTTCTTGGTATTGATTTTAATTGTGTCTTTGCCTCTTGCTTGGACTAATGCACCATTTCCCATCTTCACTTGTAAAATTGAAGAACTGTCAATATCCACAAAAATAGACTTGTCTCCTGTCATGTGATTGATGCATCCACTGTCAAGATACCACATATTATTACTTTGCTCTTCTGCAGTTTGACATGCATATAGTGTACTTTGCTGACCTTCATTTTCTTTTGAGAAGTGTGCTTGTTCATTTTCTTTGTACCTGTAATCTTTTTAAATATGTCCAAACTTTTTGCAATTATAATATTGGGGTTTCTCCCTAAACCAGCAATCTTTTTCAGCATGAGAAGACCTTTTACATATATTGCACCTTTGTTGAGTGCTCTCATCATATTGTCTTCTTGAAAAATTATTTCTTTGTATTTCTCTACCTCTTCCTTTCATATTTCTTCCTCTTCCTCTACTATGGTTTTCACCTCTGAATGACTCTCTTTTGACTGGAGCATGACAAGATAATTCTTTTAAAAAATTTTATCAACCATTTTGAGTTTAAATTGAAAGGCACTTTCAATTGATTATTCTTTATGCCTAAACAATCTTTGCTCATGAACTTCAAGAGATCCCATCAATTCATGAACACTTAATTCAGAAAGATCTTTAGATTCTTCAACGATTGCAACTATTGTATCAAATTTTGGAGATAAACTAGCCAAGATTTTCTCACATATTCTTCGCTCGGTGATGGTTTCACCATAGCTCTTCATTTGATTAACAGTCTTCATAATTTTGGAGAAGTAATCCTTCAATTTTTTATTTTCTTGCATTCTCAAATTATCTAACTCTCTTCTTAGAGTTTAAAGTTTGATAGCTCTTACCTTTATGTTGCCTTGAAATTCCTCCTGCAAGATATCACATGCCTCTTTTGATTTGGTGGCTCTAATAATTCTGGAAAAAATTTTCTCAGACGGCTTATTGGATAAAGAATAAAGCTTTGACATCCTTCTTTTTGTAGTCCTTCAATTGCTCCTTCTGATTATTTGTTGGATTAACTGGATCTTCGTACCCGTTCTCAACTAGATCTCATACTTCTTATGAAATAAAAAGGGTCTTCATCTTCATGCTCCAATAATCATAATTTTTTCCATCAAAAATAAGGATAGAAAGTTGATGAATATTCATACCAATATTGCTTGGAGTTGCCATGAATTTTTTGTAGCAATTTTTTCTTCACTATTTCTTGGTTGATCACCTCGTGTGATAGGCCTTTAGAACGGATGCTTGCTTCTTTCTTTATTTCTTATTTTTCTTTCTTTTGCCTTCACGTTCACGTCCACCGCAGCAACACACATTCACGTCTTCATGTTAGTTTCCCTTTTCTACACCAAAGATCCAAAGAGGAAAAAATCCAACGGATGTAGTGTCACCGTTTCACCAAAAGTAATTCGGAATCACATCCCTGCGTGAGATCAAGAAGTTGCAAGAGATAACACTTTTTTTTTTATCTGAACCAACTCGTGAGATCCAACGCCAAATGCCTGGGTAGTGAAATATCTTTCTTCACCGCTTCAAGATTCCTATGGCAATAAATTATCTGGCTCTTCTCCATAGCATTAATGTAGCTCTTCTCAGTAGCATTAATTGCCGTTGGCTCTGATACCAATTTTTGTTGGAATTATTTCTAGCACAGATTATTTTTGGAAGAGAAATCAAAATAGAAGAAAGGTTTTCTTTCAAAGAAAAAAATAGTTCTCTTGCATTTCATTAAGCACATCACCATATAAATATTTATATTTTTTGTTTCTACGGATAAACATAATCATCTTATGATCTTATTCATATGAGACTATCTCATCAAAGCATAAAAAGATAGGCTCATTATTTAAAAGTCCAACTTAAAAATTAACAATCATTATATTTTAACATCTATTTGAGACTACCCATCAAAGTATAAAAAGATAGACTCATTGTTTAAAAGTTTAACTTAAAAATTAACAACCATTATATTTTAATACATTAAAGTCTCCAGCCGGTTAGCTGAGATAATATGAGGAAGGAATGTTAAAAAATTAAAATAAATAATTAAATAGCGGTAAGTCCGCCGGCTTGGTGGTTTCAGTCAGCGCGATCGCTCGTGCACTACCTGCCAATTTCGGCGAACGCCTTCCTTTTAAGAGTGGGACGACATCAACCCAGCCCCAACCTTCCCCCAGCCATCACTCCACAGCCGAAAATGTCATCCTCCGAACACCGGAAAAATCCCCATATTGTCTTCCTCCCGGGCGCCGGCATGGGCCATCTTTTGCCCTTCTGCCACCTCGCATCCGCTCTCTCCGAGCGCGGCTGCGACGTATCCTTCATCACCGTCCACCCCACGGTGTCCTCTGCCGAATCCTGCCACATCGCCGACTTCTTTGCTGCTTTCCCTCGCATCCGTCGTCTCGACTTCCACCTTGTCGAATTCGACCCCACCGGCTTTGGCACCACCGACCCTTTCTTTCTCCAGGTGGAGGGAATTCGCCGCTCGGCGCACCTCCTCCCCCCTCTCCTCACCGCCTCATCTCCGCCGGTTTCCGCCCTTGTCATCGACATCTTCTTGGCTTACACTTTTATTCCCATCGCCTCTAGCATCGGCCTTCCGAGCTACATTCAGTTCATCTCCTCCGCCTTGATGCTTTCACTCGTAGCCTGCTTTCCAACGTCCAGCGCAGCTGGCGTCGTCGACGTCGAGATCCCTGGGCTTTGGAGATTGCCCAAGGCCTCGTTCCCTCTGGCACTTCACGACCCAAGTCATCCCTTCACCACCCAGTTCGTCGAAAATGGTCGAATTCTGGTAAAAGCTAGTGGCATCTTGATCAACACGTTTGAAGCATTGGAGCCAGAGGCGTTAGCCGCACTCAACCGGGGGAAGGTGGTGCCTCGGCTCCCCCCGGTGATCGCCATCGGACCGCTGCAAGGTGCGAGAGTTAATAAAGGCTCGCTGCTGTCCGGCTGGCTCGACGGCCAACCGGGACGATCGGTGGTCTACGTTAGCTTCGGGAACCGGACCGCCGCGTCGATGGATCAGATCAAGGAGTTGGGAATTGGCCTGGAGAGGAGTGGGTGTAGGTTCTTGTGGGTGGTGAAGACTAAGATAGTTGATAGAGAAGAAGAGGTGGAGTTGGAGGAGTTGTTGGGTGAAGGGTATTTAGAAAGAGTGAAGGAGAGAGGATTGGTGATGAAGGGTTGGGTGGATCAAGAGGAGATTCTGAGGCACAGAGCCATTGGTGGCTTTCTGAGCCATGCTGGTTGGAACTCGTTGGTCGAGGCGGCGTTACATGGTGTTCGAGTCCTGGCGTGTCCGGGAGGAGGGGACCAGATGGTGAGTGCAGAGGTCGTGGCTAGGAGTGGGCTTGGGATTTGGGTGAATGAGTGGAGCTGGCTGCAGGGCAAAGAGGAAGTGGTGATGGGGGAGGAGATCGGTGAGCGAGTGAGGCAGCTGATGGAGGATGAGGGCCTGAAGGCTTCAGCAGCAAGACTGGGGGAAGAGGCTAAGAAGGCTGTGGCCGTGGATGGGAGCTCTGGCAAGGCGCTGGCAGAGTTCATTGGTAATCTAAAGATGTGACGAGGCTGAGTTTGTTTCTTTTAGCTGCTCCGTTGAGCTGAATAAATTTACTTGGCTGTTCTAATTAGACCGTCTGGCACGTAATGCTTCGCATGTCTTTGGAATCATTTATCGATGTGTTTTAACCGGTGACTTTGTCCACCTTGTTTCGAGTTGCTTCCATGCATTAAGGCTTTGTTTGGTTATTTGGAGGGGAAGGAAGGAATGAGTAAAAAAAATGAAAGGAGTAAAAGGAAAAGAAAAGGGAAAGAAGGATTGTTCTTCTTTTTTTTGTTTGAAAATGATTAAAGAAAAAGAAAGATAATATCAATTATCTTGTTTGGATAGAAAAGAAAAAAAGAAGGAGAAGAGTTATGCGATAATTATATCTCTCCAAAAATTCATGGTAAGAAATGAATTCATCTTAATTTATAAGCATTTAATGCTATAAAAAACTTCTAGTACTCTCAATGGATTTTAATGAAAAACTATGTTATCATAGTAAGTTTCAATGGATTTCAATGATGATTGGAAGAGGTGATACTTAGGTTGAAACCGGTCTTGAGCTCTCACGACGAAGAGTAAGGAACCATGTGAATGGAAGAATAAAGAGTAGAAAATAAAAGAATATTTTGGTCTTTCAAAAAAAATAACTTAAACATTTTTTTTTCTCTCACATTACCCTCTGATTTAAGAGTTAATAAATTTACCTTCGTTGAGAAAGAAATAAGGGAAACCAGTTACTTTCATTCTCTTCCTCCTCTTTCTTTCACCTTTCTCTCAAACAAAGTAATTTATGAATTTTTTTCTTCATTTTCTTTCCCTCGCCTCCATCCCCTCCAATCCAAACAGTCCCTAAGGCTTAAAATGTATGTACAAAAGACTAGGGATGGCAACATGAGAAGGGACCTCAGGCCCTCATCTTCATTTCCAGAGAAAAACAAAAAGAAAAAGTTTATTTTCATCCCATTCCATTCCATCCAGAATTTTTTTTCATTTTCATCTTCAGACTATTTCATATCCTATCCCGCTCACCATTTCTTCTCCATCTCTAATGATATATATAATTTTTAAATAATAATTATTAAATTAATAATATAATAAAAATTAAAATAAAATTAAGATTAAAAAATATTAATATATAAAGATATTTTACTTTATATAAAATATTATAGTACTTTAAGTGTAGGCCAAAGAAGCAAAACATAAACATATTTATTTTTATTCCCATTTCATCTTAGTTAATGAAGAAAAAGAATTCATCACTATGTCGCATATGATTAGGAATCTTTGCATTTTTATTTTATAGATTAAAATTATCATTCTATAAAAGACTATCGAGGATGGTAAAAGTAATTTTTGCCCACCGAATTAAAAGTCTATGGAATTAAAGAAAATTGTTGCCTAGTGGGAGGCTACTTGGATCAAAAAACTTATAATATTTATCAAATTTACCATCCTTTCAACTAAAAATCCTTACATGCACTATGAAAAAAATAGAAATTAGCATCATAATTATCATGATATTTACTATTTTATACTTCTATATTTTGCTTTTTCATGGCATAAATGTTGGCAACAATTAAGATGTGTTATAGACTAATCAATATGTTGTTATGTGTGTGTATGTGTTAGTTATTATCTTATTTATTGAATTCATGGCGTTATTCTAATGATATTTTTAAAAATATTAAAAAATATTTTTTTCATTTATTATAAATTGTAAAAAATCATAGATATCATGACATTAGTTTAATGGTAGTTTAAAATTTTAAAATAATATTTCTAAAACATATGAGAAAAAATATATGTGAATATAAAAATATGTTCAATTTATCAATTTTTTAATATTTAAAATAAAATAATTTTTAAAACATCATAAAGAATAAATGAATTTATTTTAAAAAAAGGAAAATAATTATATTATTATCAAAATAGTTATTGAAATATGAATTATCAAAACAATGAATATGCTTTATAACATAAATAATAATAAATATAATAAAATTTATTATTTTGATAAAGTTTGACAGTACGTGGTGGTAGAATGATCTTTGGCTAAGAAGATAAGAGTTTGATTTACTTGTGGTATATAAAATTTAAATAAATATAAATAAAGATTGATGATGCTACGATAGTAAGTAGCCAATAACTAATTACAAAAGAAATACATACATGAGAAGAAAGGTACCGATAATTTTCTTGCATTAAAATATTTTGAGTTTGAAATGGTAGAATTGGAGATGAATTACAAATACTTCCATCATGGATCAAGTGCATGAATTACAAATTCTAGTGTCAAGAATGGTAGAATTGGAGATGAAGATCCCTGATTCACTTTAAGTGGGGGCTATTCTTTCAAACTTCCTCCATCTTGAAATGATTTCAGAAAAAAAGTTTTGCATTCAAATGAAATTTTGACAATGGAGCAGTTTCAAACAAATCTCCAAATTGAGATAGAAAATTGTGCACAAGATGCAATACTGGAATCGTCAAAAGTTAATTATATGAATGAAAGATCTAATAAGAGCCTTTCAAGGACAAACTCAAGCCTCAAAATAAAAGTAATACATTCAATAAATTATCTTCTAAGAAGAATAAGCATTGTTACCATTGTGGTAAGAAAGGCTATTTTATTAAAGGATGCAGGTTCAAGAATGCTGCCAAGAATATTGGTTCTAGTTCTAAAGGAGAAACAAGCAACAAGGCAAATCTTATTGAGCATGAATTGGTTGCAATGGTTGTTGAAATGCAAATTGGAATGGTGATTGAATTGAACATGGCTAATCCTGCTAAATCTATAGATCGGTGGCTAGATTCTGGTGCAACAGTTCATGTTTGTAACAATAAAGATCAATTCAAGTTATATAAAGAACTAAAGGAACCAGATGAAGTTTTCATGTGAAATGGTGTTCCAGCAAAAGTATTGGGCAAGGGCACCGTAGAATTGAAATTCACATCAGACCACAAATTGACTTTGCTCAATGTCTTCTATGTACCAGATATTAGGAATAACTTGGTTTTCGTATACCAATTATGTAAGAAAGGCTTAAGAATTCTTTTAGAGTCTGACAAGGTCATTATATCAAAAAATAACAATTTTATTAGAGAGGGGTTACTCATGTGATGGAATGTTCAAGTTAAGTATTAATAAAATAAACAATATTTTTGTTTATATTGTGAAGTATTCTTCTTCTTTATGGTGTGCTAGATTAGGACATGTAAATTATGAATTGATAAAATACATGTCTAAGCATGGATATTTAACTTGTTAAAATCACTTCAATAATAAATGTGAAATCTGTGTACAAGGAAAGATGACTAAAAAACCTTTTCCCCGAAGAGAAAGAAATAGAAATTATTAGATTTAGTGCATTCTGATATTTATGAATTAAATGATTATCTTACTAGAGGAGGAAAAAGATGATTTATTACGTTTATTGATGATTGTTCTTGATATACTTATGTGTATCTTATATGGACAAAAGATAAGGCTTTTAATAAGTTTAAAGAATACAAAACTATTATGGAGAATTAGAAAGAGAAGAAAATTAGGGCATATTTGGAAGCCAATTTCGATTGAATTTTTTGTTTTTGAAAATAAGAAATTCAACTCATAGCATGAAAAATGTGTTTGGTTAGACCATTTTTGAAAATACTTTTTTAAAATAATCCTAAAAATCTAAATAAATTTGAAAAATATCGGAGCAACATTTTCTTTAGATTCATCTCAGATATTTTTTAGATTTTATCCTTCCTTTTTCAAAACGCTTGAAATATGCGGATTCGCCTTCAATTGATCCATCTCCCTGCAACTTTTTAAGTTCAAAAATAGTTTTCAAAAATACCAACCAAATGTATTCTCGAACACTAAAAATTAATACAATATAACTCAGATTTTTTGATACAATCTATATTTTTCAAAAATAATTTTTTGTATCATAAACCAAACAGGGCCTAAAATTCTTCAAAGTGATAGGGGAGGCGAGTATTTTTTAGATGTTTTTTCATAATTTTATGAAGAATATGGCATCATACACCAGAGAACGACCCCTTATTCTCCCCTATAGAATGGTTTGGTAGAAAGGAATAATTGCATGTTGGTAAATTCAAAGTTACCATTTAATATTTGGGGAGAGGCATTACATACTACCAATCATGTCACCAATAGAATTCCATCCAAGAAAACTCGTGTGTCTCCCTATGAGGCTTGGAATAAAGGCAAGAGACCTAATTTGAATTATTTCAAAATGTGGGGGTGTCTTGCATTTTATAAAGTGCCAGAGCCATAAAGACAAAACTAGGACCAAGAGGCAAAAGAAGTATGTTTTTTGGTTATATGGCAAACTCCAAGGCCTATAGGTTATTGGATTTGGAAGTAAATGTCATAATAAAATCAATGCATGTTGAGTTCTTTGAAAATAAGTTTATCAATGATCCTAATAATATGATAGATTCTAGTAACTCTTTGAGTAATTCAATACAAGAAATTAAAATCATATTATTCTATGTTCAGTTTTTGGGGAGAAAAGAAAAGAAAGTGATGGTTCAATTAAAACAAGAAAAAGTAGAGTTAGGAAAGAAAAGTATTTTGATTCTGATTTTATGTCTTCACAATCTATTGTTTTCCTCGTCGAAGCAAACAAAATGAAATACTTCGAAAAATATGCATGGTGTAAAATATGGAAGATGACCCAAAAATATTTAAAGAAGCAATGACTTCAAGAGATGTAGCTTTCTAAAAAGAGGCTATAAATGATGAGATGGACTCAATAATGTCCAATAATTCTTGGGTTTTAGTAGATTTGCCACCTAGTTCTAAACCAATTGGCTGCAAATGGATATTTAGACGAAAATATAATAGTTCAATACAAACCTTTAAGGTGAGCTTGGTTGCCAAAAGTTTTACTCAAAAGGAAGACACAGATTATTTTGACACATATGCTCTTGTTACAAGAATAACATCCATAAGAATTCTTTTGGCAATGGTAGCAATCTACAAGCTATATTTTCTCAAATGGATGTTAAAACAATGTTTTTGAATAGTGACTTAAACGAGAAAGTTTACCTGGAGCAACCAAAAGGTTTTATACCTTCTAAAAATGAAAAGAAAGTATATAAATTAGTTAAGTCACTATATGGCTTAAAGCAAGCTCCTAAGTAATGGCATAAAAAATTTGATACAAGTATACTTGCAAATGGCTTTAAATATAATGATGCAGATAAGTGCATTTACTCAAAGTTTACCCAGAATTATGGAGTGATAAAATGTCTCTATGTTGATAACATGTTAATTTTCGGTACAAACATGTTGGGTATAAATGAGACAAAGCGTATCTAACTTTATTATTTAAAATAAAAGATTTAAATGAAGTAGTACTATTTTGGGAATTAAAGTAAAGATACATTATCATGGCTTTGCATTGACTCAACCACATTACATAGAAAAAAATGCTGAGTAAATTTCAACATCTCAATATAAAAGAAACTCCAACTCCATATGATCCATGTATGAAGTTGACCACAAATTCTAGTCATATTGTAGCTCAATTAGAGTATGCAAGTGTAATTGGGAGTCTAATGTATGCAATGCATTATACTATGCCAGATATAGCTTTTTTAGTGTACAAGTTGTCAAGATACACAAGTAAACCAAGTCATGAACATTGAAAAGTTATTAGAAAAGTTCTTGATTATCTCAAGAAAGCAAAAGAATTTGGTTTGTTTTACTCAGATTGTCCAGTGGTCTTAAAAGGATATATAAATGCAAGTTAGATCACTAGCAAAAGTGATAACAAATCCACTTTAGGATGAATCTTTACACTTGGGAGTGGTGCAGTAAGTTGGGCATCAAAGAAATAAACATGCATCTCGCATTACATTGTGGAATCAGAATTCATTGCTTTGGCGGCAGCAAGCAAAGAGGCAGAATGGCTGAAAATTTTATTACTTGATATAAAGTTGTGGCCACAACCTATATCAGCCATCTCCTTGAACTATAATAGTGAGGCAACAATGTCTAGAGTATATAGCAATGTTTATAATGAAAAATCTAGATATATTAGCCTTAGACATACTTATGTTCGAGAGTTGACTAGTGGTGCTATAACAATGATATATGTAAAGTCTGCAAATAACTTAGTTGATCCTCTCACCAAATCATTACCACGAGATGTGGTAGAAAGAATATCCAAAGAAATTGGGCTTAAATATATAAATTAGGCATTAGTAATGAGAACCCAACTTTGATTAATAATTTTAAACTCAAAGTTTAATGGGTAAAATAAGTTACTAAATATGCTTATTTAGCACTTGATACTCATTCCTAAATTAGTCAAGTGTTGTCTGTTGCGTTTAGAGGATGGGTTTATACTCTTAATAAAGTTGTAATTACTAAATGTCTATAGCAATAGGGACATAAAAGAACTCCACCTAAATGTCATAGAAGTGGCGCCGCTTCAACAAGATATTGAAAATTCTCTTGCAAATGATCACAATAAGCTGGATGAGCATGTGGCCATAATAATGCTAAAAGGTTATGAACCTCTTGCTGTAGAAAGATAAGTTTTGTGTGTGTAATACTATTGGATCTAACATAGGGAGTTGAAGTTTAATCTATGGACACTTTCAACTTTGTTAGATTTTAAGCTACTAATACTAATGGACAGTCAAATCGAGAGATACCATTTTAATGGCATTGTAATTAGAAACAAAGCTAGATTAGTCGCAAAAGGATATAATCAAGAAGAAGGAATTGATTTTGATGAAACTTTTGCACATGTAGCTAGACCAGAAGAAATTAGATTATTACTCGCATTTGTATATCATATGCATATCAATTTATTTCAAATAGATGTTAAAAGTGCATTTTTAAATGGTTTTATAAATGAGGAAGTTTATGTTGAACAACCTCCTGGTTTTGAAGATCATGAATTTCCAAATCATGTTTTTAAACTACACAAAGCACTATATGGTTTAAAACAAGCACCTAGAGCTTGGTATGAAAGATTAAGTAATTTTTTGATTAAAAATGACTTTATAAGAGGAAATGTTGATAAAACACTATTTTTGAAAAGAAAAGACAAGGATTTATTAGTAGTACAAATATATGTCGATGATATTGTATTCGGTGATACTAACAATCTGTTATGTCAAGAATTTGCTAAGTTAATGCAGGGTGAGTTTGAGATGAGCATGATGGGAGAACTCAATTTCTTCCTAGGACTTCAAATCAAGCAAAGCAAAGAGGGAATTTTCATCAATCAAGCAAAATACACAAAAGAACTTCTAAAGAAGTTTGGAATGGAGTCAATCAAACCACTTGGAACACCTATGAGCCCTTCATGCAAATTGGACAAAGATGAAGATGGTAAGAAAGTAGATCAAAAATATTACAGAGATATGATCGGATCTCTTCTTTACTTAACAGCTAGTAGACCAGATATCATGTTTGCTGTTTGTCTATGCGCTATATTTCAATCTGAACCTAAAGAATCTCACTTAATTGTTGTAAAAAGAATCTTAAGATATTTAAGTGGAACTAAAAATGTAGGTTTATGGTATTCTAGAGACTCAACATTAAACTTAATTGCATATTCTGATTTCGACTATGCTGGATGTAAATTAGATAGAAAAAGCACAAATTGTGCATGTCAAATTTTAGGATGTAACTTAATCTCTTGGTTTAGCAAAAAGCAAAATTCGGTTGTATTATCAACTGCTGAAGCAGAATATGTTGCAGCTGAAAGTTGCTGTGCTCAAATCCTTTGGATTAAGAGACAACTTGAAGACTATGGCATAACACTTGATAAAACTCCAATTAGATGTGATAACACAAGTGCAATTAATTTAACTAAAAATCCAATTCAACATTCAAGAACAAAACACATTGAAATTAGATATCACTTTATAAGAGAACATGTAGCTAATAATGAAATTTATCTTGATTATGTTAATATTGAAGAACAATTAGCTGATATATTTACAAAACCATTGAGTGGAGAAAGATTTTGTTATCTTAGAGGTGAATTAGGGATTTATGACCCTTTGGAATGATTTTGAAACTCTAAGGAATGACTATCTAGATTTCTCTTAATTTCTTGATATTTTCTACATAATTTTAAGGACAAATTATCTAGTCACATGAGCAATTTGTTCCTCATATTCCAAAGTTTTTTTTAAAATTTTATTGAACCTATTGTGACAAGTTTCAGTTGTTTGAATCTCAGTTATTTTTCTCTAAAATTGTCAGTGGAGTCGACACCCCAGTTTGAGGAGTCGACACCTTATATGTGTCGCTCTCGGTCCCTGACCTTGGAGCCGACACCCGTATAAGTGGAGCCGACTCCAGTTCGAGCGCAGACTATGTTAGCAATTTGGAGTCGACATCCGACTTTGCGGGAGTCGACACCTGGGGGTCCCAAATCGACTTTACTAGGGCAGAGTCGATACCTCGTCATTTCATCTCTTTTCAAATTCCTTTCAAACACCTCTCAAACTCTCTCAAAGCATCCTCATCTCTTATTCCATCCTATTCAAGCCTTCCTGAGGATCTAATGGCACCTAAGAGGAGAGGATCTGTGCTTGGAGTGCCCGTAGCAACCAGAAAACGATCGGCGAGACGACCCATGCGCGAGCCGTCTCCGAGTGATACTTCTTCAACTGCTTCGGACAATCCAGACCATTCATCACCTCAGGTAGATACCCTAGCAGGGAGAGTGATAACTATGGGTAGGAAAGTTGATTTTGAGTTCTTTCAATCTGAGGGCTTCTCTATTGGGAATCAAATCAAGGAACTGGGCTGGGCTAAAGTGTGTTCTCTAGATGTTCCTACATATCTAGCTCTTGTCAAGGAATTCTATTTCAATCTGTCGAGAGGTGACGGTGGAATCATGAGCTCAGTCAGAGGTAAATGAATCCATCTCACTTTTCAGAAATTAGGAAACCTCCTTAGCATTCCCATTACTGGATTAGTTGCCGACATCCACAGTGAGAGGTCAGCCGCTCTATCAAGGATGTTAGGCAGAGAAGTTACAGAATTTGAGGAGATTAGGGCTAATCAACTGCCCTTGGAACTAAGATTACTTCACAATATTTGCAGTAGAATATTATTTCAAAAAACCGACCGATTTGAGTATGTCTTCGAGCGAGACATTGTTGTGATGGACAGTGTGTTGACCAGTCAACCCATAAATTTAGCTGCAATGATGATATATTATATGGCTGAGGCTGGAGGGAAAAGAAGATCATCCTTACCCTACGGCATGGTGCTGACTATGGTTTTCAGAAGTCAAGGTGTTGTGATATTAGACAATGAACCTTCTAAAATCTCAGGCATACTGATTACTACAGTTTGGCCACCTTGCATCGGATGGGATTTGTTAAGATCAACGGGCAATGGGAAAGGAAAGGCAACTTGGACGAGAGAGCCCCTGAACCTAGACCTTCTGCATCTTTTAAGGCTGGACCATCTGTGAGGGTTCCCTCTCCGCAGCCTAGCAGCCCTGTTCCTGCCCCTGCACCCGCTCTTGTTCATGTTCAGTCATCCACTTCATCAGTTGATTTTTTAGACCTTCAATTGGAGCAACTCAAAGGATTGCTTGCTGCTCAGAAGGATGAATTGAAGACCGAGTTTGATAATAAGTTTATGAATCTTAAAGAAACCCTTTATTCCCTGGATAACCGCATTGGAAAAATAGAATCAACTCTTAGTTCATCTGCAGATTCCTTAAGTAATGATCTGAAAAATATATTTGAAGAACTTAAAGATATATGTGGAGATTCTGAGACCTACTCCAAGTGCAATGCCGAGCTTCAAGATAAAATCATGACTGCTTGCTCTTTGTTGATAGAAGGTTGAAAGAATTTATAGCTACTCAAAGTGATGGAATGAGAAAGATTTTGGATCATTTAACAAGAATCATTAGAAACAATTTGTAATTTTTATGTAATGAAGTCTAAGTTTTTTTTTCTTAATGAGATATGTTGTTTGATAGTTGAAATAAAAGTTTAAATGTTTGATGTAATGAAAGCACAGTTTCTTTTTGTAATACTTGATCATTGATGAAATGAAATTATCCTTTGATCTATCAATTTTATCATTTGACTTAACTCTTTCTAACCTTTTTGTTGATTACAAAAAAGGGGGAGAAAGTTTATGTCGTATATGCATTAATTAGTTATGCTTTGATTGGCATTTTATTTGAATTGTATCAAGTGATTTTGGATATGCAAATAAGCCTAAGTGACAATTGATATAACTGAATTCTAAGTATCCAATACTAAAATGTAGAGCAAAAGGAAAAACAACTGCTAAATTGAACTTCATAGGGGGAGCTACCTTATTCAGGGGGAGCTTACTTGTGAGGATCAATTCCTTAAAATTTTGATTTAAGAATCCTATGCATATACTCAATGTTTTTATAATCATAAAAAAGGGGAAGATTGTTGACCCAATTATTGATTTTGATGATTAATAAAGGAATTGAGTATATTTATTTGATTACTAATAGATTTGATAAGTGTTTCAGGGCTTAAAAATATTTGATTGATTTAAAGGCATTAAGAAACGTGTTTGAATCAATTGCAAAATATAAGTTTCAAAGTTTCAGAGCCTGGAGTCGACACCTAGGAATGCTGGAGCCGACCCCATGGCCAGTCAAATATTCTTCTGATTTCTGATACGGTCCGAAACCGACACCTAGAGTTTCGGAGCCGACACCCAGAGTTTCGGAGTCGACACTTACAGTGTCTGGAGCCGACTCCGATGCGGGGACAGAATGTTTGATTTTTGACTACCTCGGAGCCGACACATACAGTCTTTTGAAGCCGACACCTGAGCATGGCGAGTCGACACCTAACTTTTTCGATCCGACTCCTCGACGAACTCAGAACTTTCTATTTTTGGATAAACGACTTAGAGCCGACACCTAAAAGTTGGAGCCGACTCCAACCTATCTGGAACAAAATTTTAAAATGCCAGATCAGCTCTAACGGTAATATTTTCTCTTTACCTAACTTCTAACGGATATATTTTGTTTGGAAAAAATTTCCAGGTACATTCCAACGGCTAGTTTTCTCACCAAAAATGGATTAAAGGAAATCTATAAAAAGGGAGAAAAAGCTCGTTTGAAAAAAAAAACAAAAAAATCGAAGTGAATACAAATCAAAAATCCGAGAAGTCTTGAGCCTGAAATCAAAGAGAAAAGTTTCCAAACTCAAATCATTCCACTCCAAAAAGCTCAAAGAGAAATCCCAGACGCTCATATTAGAAAAATCGGAGGATTCCCAAAAATAGAAGAAAAAGCTCTGTTTTCTCAACTTCTCATCTGCAACATTTGCAACGAATCAAAGCTGAGGCCTGATTCAACATCTCTAGAGAGAAGAGGAAAAGAAGAAAAGCTCAAATCCAACAATCTTCAAAACAGGCTTTTCTAACCTTGCTTATTCATTTTGAACAATCAGCTACCTCAACAAGCAATATGAAGGTCACAAAGTTGACCTTCTCCTCCTCTGGACATTTCAAGGCTTGGAAGATCTTCTCAATCTCTTTCAACCAACTCTCAACCTCCATGGGGTCAGTAGTGCCCTTGAAAGCTGATGATGTATACTTCTTGAACTCAGTCAGGCTAACCCGGTGTTTTGGGGTCCCGTAGTTGCTATTGTAGTTGTTGCTGCAAAAACTAATGTTGTTGCTGCTATTGTAGCTCCATCATCCTCATCATATCTGCCCTTGATGCAGCTTATTGTTGCAGTAAAATATTTAGTAATTGGGCAATAGTTACATGCTTACTGTGTTGTACCCTAGGTTTCTCCGCATTTCGTACTCCTGATGTCCCTACTTCTATGGTTCCCACTCTAGGGGCATTAAGAACTTCAGTGGTGGGGACCACAGGGGGCTTCTCTTAGCACAAACCCTGCACTGGTGAGGCTGTATCACTTTCTTGTGATTGCGAGGGCTCCCACTCAGTCGTGCCATCGGCAAATCGGATTGGCCTTCTAGGCCGACCACATCATCTACCTTGAGCCATATCAACCTTTATACAATAAGGTTCAATTTTTAATTTAATATTCATATATCAATCAAAATTAATTCACATTTCAAATTAATTGATTGCTTTGCGAGGCCTTTTCGTGGTCGATCTGCAACCAGACAAGCGGTAAGGAGGGCAAAGCCCTTTCGTGGTCCATCTGCCACCAAACAATCCACCAAACAATCCCGTGGGTGGTAAAGAGGGCTGCTGCACGACAGTGACTGGCATCGCTGCTTGAAATAATTAAAACCATTTATCTCGTTGACATGGTGGAAAAGGACCACTCCTCTAAAATTCAAATCTCGCAAAGTGGCAGAATTTAGGCTAACTTCACAAGGCCCACAGCTATGAATCCATTTGCACTACCTTCAAAATGAAAAACTTATAATTAACTCTCTTATTATAATTTAATTTAATTTATCATTAAAATTAATAAAAAAATTTATGCGACTATAGCATCATACTTTGATCAAATCAATATGCGTTATTTTATAATTAATTTTATCATATGTTGATCATCCTTTATTGTTTTAAATAATTATTTTTATTAATTTTAACATCACTTAAATAAAAGTGATAAAGCATAAATTAAATTGTAATAAGGGATCCATCATCGTTTAAAAAAAAAAAAAATAGAAGGATTAATGTAAATACATCATGGGAGGCTGATGACAAAAAATATTCATGCACATAAGGAGGAAAAAAATCTAAAAAAAAACTCTTTCTCTCATTTTTTTAAAGAGGAACACTAATATCTACCTAAGAAATATATATAAAAGAAATTGTTGAACCTTCTCTACTTTATAAAATCAGGAATTGAATTGCCTATTGAAACATATTGAAAGCTAAAAATTGTTGCACATGAATTTTACACAAAAGTGGATGAACATTAATGTTAATGGATGTTCCTTGATGCAGACTGCTCTGTAAATTCGTTGGGAAAAAAAAATATTATATGCCAAATTGCAGTGATTTTTAGATGAACCAAGTTTCCTTATCAAAATAATATAAATAATTTTATAAGTTATCAGGATGGAAGCCAAAACAATTACAAAGAATTCTGTTTCCACAAAAGTTTCAATATAACTCCTTATCAAAAATGTAAGATGATTATTTTCTATGCATTTAGTGAGATCACTACAAGAAAATAGTATAATAGTGACAAAAACTTCCATCACTATTCCGTCACAAATTGGGTTTAGTGATGGATTAGTGACGATAATCTTATCGTCACCATTTTTGCCGTCACTAAAATTTAGTGACGGAAAGAGGTCTGTCACAAAATAGTAGTGACGGATTTGTGACGGAAAGAGGACCGTCACAAAATAATAGTGACGGATTTATGATGAAATATTCAGTCAAAAATTTATGATGGAACATATTTTTCGCCACTAAATTGTGACGGATTAGTGACGGACTATCCATCACACATTATTCCGTCACTATTCCGTCACAAATATTTCCATCACTATTCCATCATAATTTAGTGATGGATTAGTGACAAAAATTTAGTCACTAAAACTTTTGTCACTAGTCCATCACTAATAGTGATGAATTAGTGACGAAAGAATCCATCAATCATTTGTTATTATTCCATCACTAATCAATCACTAATATTTTGTCACTAATCCGTCACTATTATTTCTATCAGAAATCAATCATTAATCCATCGTTAACCTAATAAAATTTCATCAAATTTTTATTCTTATAAATTTAAAATTATTTTTAAATTATAATATATTTAATGCATTCTAATGAGATTTATAGATGAAAATTTAAATTTAAGAATAAAAAATACATGCCACATGAAAAGGTGGAGATTCAAACAAGCTAGGTGAGTTCTTCGCTGGAATTTTAGTCACAGAAGTAGCATATAGAGTACATGTCTTGCATTTATTACATGCATATGATAAACATTTACAAAGCCCACACTAAAGGCTAACCACATCAAAATAAAGGCTGCAATTGAATCTATCAGCTTCTATTACTATTTCCCTTGCTGCTTCCATACAAGCGAAAGAGGTTAAAGGCAGAGAGACCGGAGAGGCCGACCATGCCAAGGCTAACCACAAATGAACTCGTCATTCCCTCCCCAACTTGGAAACAGAACTTCCCATAGAGATTGCATATCTTCATCCATTGCAGCTCCGACTGCCCGAACTCCCCGAGCACTGCCGATTGCGCAACTGCTGCCACTGCAGCCAGTGTCACATATGCCATCACCTGCATAGAAACCACAAAACATCCAAAACATCCAAACCCCAAAACATCCAAACCTGCTTTCAGCTCTACATGCATCCTAAGCAAACTACAATAATGCACTAGCTGCATCAGAAATTCATATATACAGAGAGACCACCTTGAACTCAAGGTCAAATCAAAATCATAAGCCACAATTATTTTGTCCATAACACAAATATGTTCAAGAATGAACAATCAAATGTGCAAAAAAAATCAAATCCTACTATGCTTATGGTTTCCCCATGTACACCAAAATTGTGCTGCCTTCACCAAAATATAAAAGAGCTTCTTGTTTTCCCCCATATCTTTTTAAAAAGATGACCATGACCAAAGTTATATGACCTGATTCACAAAAACTTTACACAGTGCCTTCAGGACACTGAAGATAGATTGTCACATAGACCGTTCAGCAAATTCTATGCATATTTGAACTGATTCACAGCACACCTAGTCTATATTGTTCCTAGGGGTTTCAGAGCTAATTCCCGCATGCACAAATTGAGACCTGCCAATCCCATATATGTTCTCCTTTCTTTTTATTCAATTCACTTGTTTACTTGTGATCAATATAGTTACAAATGGTAGCCTCTCTTTGCACAAAGGGGGACCACTATATTTTGCATCCATTTCATGTAAATCAACTTGTCATCAGAAACATTTCCAGTTTTCCCTAATTTGCATTGATTATTCTTCTGATATACAATATTTATGCCTTCAATGGAGTGTTCTTGACTTTATATCTCTAATATGTGGATGATGATGGTACGTGGAGTTATATCCATCTTATCTGTTGCAAAACACAGAGTTTCAGGACAAGCAAGCGTGAGCTTATAAATTGGGAAATCTTGTCTATGTGCTTTGTTATTGACAGAAATAATATAAGTATAGCACAAAACTCATAGCAACGTTGAATTTAAGCATTGAATTTTCATTCTCTTTTTTTTTTTTTTAGATCACTTGTCCATTAGAAGGATCCACAAAATTGTCTTGTGCACTGGAACAAAACTCATCTTGAATGACAAGCTTGGCATACTCCAAAAAGAAAACAGTTCAAATGTCATCTATGTTGGACACCTAACCTGGCACTCCCTTGAATCAATTTTCAGACATACGGTTTACCAAGCTCTCAAAATTAGGGCCCAATCTAAGTCACCCCTTCCAATTTTGTCAGGCCTACCCATGGTGTCATAAGCCATTAGATTCGGGTGGAAGTTGACAACCGAACCACCACCCCTATTAATTGGTGCAACAATCCATTATTATCATATAACTAATTAAATTCATGGAAGACAGCCCATTGTGAAAGAAACTAATTACCTTACATAACAAAAGAAAGAAGAATTAGGATACCCCCTCATATGCTAAAAGTTGTTAGGTCTACTGCTTTTAGTTGCCAGTTCAGACCACAACCATTCCATATCTTTCTTGGCACATGTTTCCATTCCTTGTCTGATTGGGTGAGTGGCACCGGGGGATATCCTTGATCGAGATGGAAGACAAAAGGGTCTTTAAGTAACACAGGTATCCCAAATATATATTCAGCCAATATGTGATGATTGACATATTAAAAGTGGAAGTTGAGTTAATTAACTTTTGAGTTAATTAACACAGGATAGGCTGGTCTATTTCCAAGAGAGAAGATCAAAGATGTACCTACCATTTGACTGAAGCTCACTTTGCCAACCTTACGAGACTATGGAACTTGGATTTATCTGACAACTCATTTGAAGTGAACCTAAGTCCAGATTGGATTCCTGCTTTTAATGCCCGATCAATTGGTATGCACTCCTGTCATTTGGGACCAAAATTTCCCACCTGGCTTCGAACCCAGTCAAATCTGGAACGGCTACAGCTTTCAAAAAAAAACATTTCAGATGACTTCCCTACTTGGTTCTGGGATCTCAAATATATGATTGAATTGAATGTGTCATATAATAGCATGAAAGGAAGACTACCGCCTTCTTCAAGAGGTCAGCAATATATGTATATCGATATATTGATTCCTCAGTTGAAAAAGAAAAACAGAGGAGGAAAAATTTTACCTCCTCCTTGCCGGGGTCGCCGAAGATGATCTGAACTTCCCCCTCGCCTAGCTCCGGTGATCCTCCCCTACTCTTTAATTAGAAAATCTCTCGCCCTTTCAGCCGGAATTGAAGAGATTGTCAAGAAACAGAGCTTTGAGAATTAAACAGAGGAAAAGAGCGCGATAATATTTTGGCCTCCCTACCTCACCGGCGACGTTAGCTCAAGCTCCGGCGACGTTCCACGGTGAAGGAGGTTCAAACTATACCCTCCAACAATGGTTCACGAGCCGGGATACCCTAGCTGAAAATACAAATCGAGAAGACTAAAAATACAAAAGAAATCTCTTATCCATTAGCACTAGAATAGAGAAAGTTTGCAGGGAGAGAGAGACACGGTGGTAGAAGAACGAGGAGCCGCAGTCGCTGTGCAATTCCTCCTCGCCGATGGGGACGCGCGGTGGATTGACCTTCTGGGTTCGGAGCTGAGACCTGAGGGGCGGCGCGGAGCAGCGCCGGGGGCCGCTGAAGGACTCCACGGTGCTGCTGTGGCTGCTGGAGGCTGGCCACTGCGGCGGTGGCTGCCGCTGCCGAGGGTAGGGGGTGTGGGGGAAGGCGGCGGCGGCGGCGATGGCGGTGGGAGAGGAAGAGAGAGGGAGAGGGGCGGCCGGGAGGGGAGGGCATGGAGCGGGGAAGTTGGTCTTGGCCTTGCAGCCGCGGAGGCTGATGGCGGCCGCGTCGTAGGCGCGGGCGGCCTCCTCGGCGGAGTCAAAGGTGCCGAGCCAGACTCTGGTCTTCTTCGCCGGGTCGCGGATCTCCGCCGCGAACCTCCCCCACGGCCGCTTCCGGACGCCGCGGAACCGGACCTCCGGGCCCGATCCCGCCCCGATCGCCTCTGCTGCGGCCACTGCCGGTGCCACGACAGCTCTCCCCTTCCGCATCGCTGATCGGAGGAAGGAGACAAGTGAAGGAGAAGGGGATGATGGTTTGGAGGGAGGTAGAAGGGGGGAGGGTGGAAGAGGGGTGGTCTAGGGCTTGGGGCTAGGGGAAGATGGGGAAGAGGCGGGGGGGGGGGGGGGGAGGCTGGCTTTCTCTCCTTTTAACAAAACCGAGAAGCGGTGTCTTGATTTCTCCACCTCTTTTCCCTTGCCTCCTCTCACTCTCCCGTTCGCCCCCACAAACGACTTGGTTACTTTCTTCCGGTCTTCTCCGGCTCTCTTTTCCTTATTTTTTTTTATCTTTGGGTTTTAGCCGGTGGAATGGCTCATCCGTCACTAATCCATCATAACTAATTTATAATAAATTAGTAATAAAATAATAATTCATCATTAAATTAGTAATAAATTATTTTATTCATCATTAATTAGTGATAAATATGATAGTCCATCACTAATTCGTCACTAATTTAATGATGAATTACTCTTCCATCACTAATTTGTGATGGATTAGTGACGGATGAGGCAATTCATCACTAATTTAGTGACGGATGGGGCAATCCATCACTAAATTAGTGATGGATTAGTGACGGATTTTTCGTCACTAATTAGTGATGGATGTGATAGTCCATCACTAATTCGTCACTAATTTAGTGATGAATTATTCTTCCATCACTAATTAGTAACGGATTAGTGACGGATGAGGCAATTCGTCACTAATGTAGTGACGGATTGACCATCCATCACTAATTAGTGATGGATTAGTGACGAAAGGAAAATCCGTCACTTTCCTTCCATCACTAATCCATCACTAATTTAGTGATGGATTACCCCATCCATCACTAATTTGTGATGGATTAGTGACGGAAGTAAAATCCGTCACTAATCCATCACTAATTTAGTGATGGATTGCTTTTCCATCACTAATTTGTGATGGATTAGTGACGGAATGATAATTCATCATTAAATTAGTGACGGATTACCCCATCCGTCACTAATTAGTGATGGATGTGACAGTCCATCACTAATTCGTCACTAAATTTAGTGATGAATTACTCTTTCATCACTAATTAGTGACGGATTAGTGACGGATGAGGCAATTCGTCACTAATTTAGTGACAGATTGACCATCCGTCACTAATTAGTGATGGATTAGTGACGAAAGGAAAATCCGTCACTTTCCTTCCGTCACTAATCCATCACTAATTTAGTGATGGATTACCTCATCCATCACTAATTTGTGATGGATTAGTGACGGAAGTAAAATCTATCACTAATCCGTCACTAATTTAGTGATTGATCGGCAATTCGTCATTAAATTAGTGACGGATTGCCCCATCCGTCACTAATTAGTGATGGATGTGACAGTCCATCACTAATTTAGTGACGATTTAGTGACGGATAGACTAATCCATCATTAATTTTAATTTTCATCACTATTTTATTACTAAACCGTCACAATTTAGTGACGAAAATTTTCATCACTAATTTTCGTCACTATTTTAACATTTTCTTGTAGTGGATATTTAGAGTATAAGAAAATGATGATCAAATTAATACAGCATGCAGTCTGATTTTCAATAAAAATTTAAACTTTTTATTCCAATTCTACTCAAGAGATAAGGCATCACAATCAGAATTCAAAAGCAATTACATGCAACCAATAGAATTATCAAATTGAAGAAGTAGGAATAAAATTATCCCTAATGATAGTAGATGAGAAGGCACAGAAAGAAAATACGTTTTCTAGAGGGGACTGATTGCTTTTCGTTTTCTAATAGCGATTCAAACTTCTCATTTCAATTTCAATCCAACGTCAGATGACATAAGGATCAAAATTTGAAAGAAATTACATGCAAACAAAGAACAAAGGAATAGAAATAAACTTGCCCTTGACGATTGCATAAGAGAAGCGAGAAAGATAAGATACTTTCCCTAATGGATCCATTCACTATCAATCAGATGTTCAGAGAGGAGGTTTCTCCTCATCTTTGTTTTTGTTTTATTATTTATTTATTTATTTTATTTTATTGCCTCCCTTCATAATTAATGCCAGCATGTGGGTGCACCTAATCTGAAAAATCCATTTCTTCTTCCATTGATTGCAGTTAACATCGTGATGGCCTTTTTTATAAAAAATTTTATTGCAGTTCCCGCTACAATTGCTGTCGTGACGTGATAGCAAATTGGATTATAATTGGACTCAAATCCGCTGAGACCGGCCTTTATAGGCTTAGACACAGGGGGGAAGTTGAAAAATAGATTATTTTTGAAAGAGAAATAAAAGTAGAAGAAAGATTTTTTCTTAAAAAAAATAGTTCTCTTACATTTCATTAAGTATATCATCATATAAATATTATTTCTTATTTCTACATATAAACATAATCCTCTTATGATCTTATCCATATGAGGCTATCCCACCAAAGCATAAAAAGATAGGCCCATTATTTAAAAGCCCAACTTAAAAACTAACAACCATTATATTTTAACACTTCTCTTTAATGGTTGTTCTTGGATACGTATGAGATCTCTAAAGTGAATGAATTTCTTCTTGGGTTGTGCCTTGTTGAAGATATCTACAATTTGGTCTTCAGTCTTCACATACTTGACTTCAATTTCTTTTTCTTCTACCATATCTTTAATGAAATGGTACTTGATTTTGATATGCTTGATACGGCTGTGATATATATGATTCTTTATCATATAAATAGTAGATTTGTTGTCACATAGCAGAGTAGTAGCTTCTTCTTACTTTTCACCCATATCTTCAAGTATTCTTCTCAACCAAATTATTTGTTGTGCTGATCCATAAAAGAATACATATCTTGATGTGCTTTTCATGTCATCAATACTTCCATCCCAATCACTATCACAAAACCCAAATAATTTCACCATATCATTCTTCTTTCTTTCATACATGATCTCATAATCTTTAGTACCTTTGATGTATCTCTAGACTCTTTTTGCTTGTCCAAAGTGAATATTACTTGGCTTTTGCATAAATCTGAAAAGTAAACTTGTTGCAAACATAATGTCTGGTCTTGTAATTGTTAGATATAATAAGCTTCCAATTGTGCTTTGGCTCTCTATACATGCTCTTTTGGAAATGCCTCTCTATGTTGTTTTCTAAGTACACATCCTTCACAGGTTTCTTCCTTGTCATGTATTGCTGGTAAACCATACACCATATTCTTTTGATATAAACTTCTCAAGCTTTAAAAATTTAAGTGTCCAAACCTTTTGTGCCATAGCAATGACTCATCATTTACTTTCATCTTCCATGCAACATCCTTTGCATAGTGCAAAATAAGAGAAAAACTTCTATTTTTCTCCATCTTGATATTTGTCATAAGTTGCTTTTTCATCCCTCTTTCATATAACTTACAAACATTATTTTCAAAGTGTACCATATGCCCATGCTCAATCAGCTATCCAACACTCAAGAGATTTTGCTTCAAATCTGGAATAAGTAAAACATCATGAATGAATTTTCTTCCTTTCTTGGTATTGATTTTAATTGTGCCTTTGCCTCTTGCTTGGACTAATGCACCATTTCCCATCTTCACTTGTAAAATTGAAGAACTGTCAATATCCATAAAAATAGACTTGTCTCCTGTCATGTGATTGATGCATCCACTGTCAAGATACCACATATTATTACTTTGCTCTTCTGCAGTTTGACATGCATATAGTGTACTTTGCTGACCTTCATTTTCTTTTGAGAAGTGTGCTTGTTCATTTTCTTTGTACCTGTAATCTTTTTAAACATGTCTAAACTTTTTGCAATTATAATATTGGGGTTTCTCCCTAAACCAGCAATCTTTTTCAGCATGAGAAGACCTTTTACATATATTGTACCTTTGTTAAGTGCTCTCATCATATTGTCTTCTTGAAAAATTATTTCTTTGTATTTCTCTACCTCTTCCTTTCATATTTCTTCCTCTTCCTCTACTCTGGTTTTCACCTCTGAATGACTCTCTTTTGACTGGAGCATGACAAGATAATTCTTTTAAAAAATTTTATCAACCATTTTGAGTTTAAATTGAAAGGCACTTTCAATTGATTATTCTTTATGCCTAAACAATCTTTGCTCATGAGCTTCAAGAGATCCCATCAATTCATGAACACTTAATTCAGAAAGATCTTTAGATTCTTCAACGATTGCAACTATTGTATCAAATTTTGGAGATAAACTAGCCAAGATTTTCTCACATATTCTTCGCTCGGTGATGGTTTCACCATAGCTCTTCATTTGATTAACAGTCTCCATAATTTTGAAGAAGTAATCCTTCAATTTTTCATTTTCTTGCATTCTCAAATTATCTAACTCTCTTCTTAGAGTTTAAAGTTTGATAGCTCTTACTTTTATGTTGCCTTGAAATTCCTCCTGCAAGATATCACATGTCTCCTTTGATTTGGTGGCTCTAATAATTCTGAGTTTCTCAGATACGGCTTATTGGATAAAGAACAAAGCTTTGACATCCTTCTTTTTGTAGTCCTTCAGTTGCTCCTTCTGATTATTTGTTGGATTAACTGGGTCTTTGTACCCGTTCTCAACTAGATCTCATACTTCTTGTGAAATAAAAAGGGTCTTCATCATCTTCATGCTCCAATAATCATAATTTTTTCCATCAAAAATAGGGATAGAAAGTTGATGGATATTCATACCAATATTGCTTGGAGTTGCCATGAATTTTTTGTAGTAATTTTTTTTCACTATTTCTTTGTTGATCATCTCGTGTGATAGGCCTTTAGAACGGATGCTTGCTTCTTTCTTTATTTCTTATTTTTCTTTCTTTTGCCTTCACGTTCATGTCTACCGCAGCACACATGTTCACGTCTTCAAGTTAGTTTCCCTTTTCTACACCAAAGATCCAAAGAGGAAAAAATCCAACGGATGTAGTGTCACCGTTTCGCCAAAAGTAATGCGGAATCACATCCCTGCGTGAGAATGGCGGGCAGTGAAATATCTTTCTTCACCGCTTCAAGATTCCTATGGCATTAAATTATCTGGCTCTTCTCCGTAGCATTAATGTAGCTCTTCTCAGTAGCATTAATTGCCGTTGGCTTTTATACCAATTTTTATTGGGATTATTTCTAACACAGATTATTTTTGAAAGAGAAATCAAAATAGAAGAAATATTTTCTTTCAAAGAAAAAAATAGTTCTCTTGCGTTTCATTAAGCACATCACCGTATAAATATTTATATGTTTTTTGTTTCTATGAATAAACATAATCATCTCATGATCTTATCCGTATGAGACTATTCATCAAAGCATAAAAAAGATAAGCTCATTATTTAAAAGTTCAACTTAAAAACTAACAATCATTATATTTTAACATCTATTTGAGACTACTCATCAAAGCATAAAAAAGATAAGCTCATTGTTTAAAAGTTCAACTTAAAAATTAACAATCATTATATTTTAACACATGAAAGTCTCCAGCTGGTTAGCTGAGATAATATGAGGAAGGAATGTTAAAAAATTAAAATAAATAATTAAATAGCGGTAAGTCCGCCGGCTTGGTGGTTTCAGTCAGCGCGATCGCTCGTGCACTACCTGCCAATTTCGGCGAACGCCTTCCTTTTAAGAGTGGGACGACATCAACCCAGCCCCAACCTTCTCTCAGCCATCACTCCACAGCCGAAATGTCATCCTCCGAACACCGGAAAAATCCCCATATTGTCTTCCTCCCGGGCGCCGGCATGGGCCATCTTTTGCCCTTCTGCCACCTCGCATCCGCTCTCTCCGAGCGCGGCTGCGATGTATCCTTCATCACCGTCCACCCCACGGTGTCCTCTGCCGAATCCTGCCACATCGCCGACTTCTTTGCTGCTTTCCCTCGCATCCGTCGTCTCGACTTCCACCTTGTCGAATTCGACCCCACCGGCTTTGGCTCCACCGACCCTTTCTTTCTCCAGGTGGAGGGAATTCGCCGCTCGGCGCACCTCCTCCCCCCTCTCCTCACCGCCTCATCTCCGCCGGTTTCCGCCCTTGTCATCGACATCTTCTTGGCTTACACTTTTATTCCCATCGCCTCTAGCATCGGCCTTCCGAGCTACATTCAGTTCATCTCCTCCGCCTTGATGCTTTCACTCGTAGCCTGCTTTCCAACGCCCAGCGCAGCTGGCGTCGGCGACGTCGAGATCCCTGGGCTTTGGAGATTGCCCAAGGCCTCGTTGCCTCCGGCACTTCACGACCCCAGTCATCCCTTCACCACCCAGTTCGTCGAAAATGGTCGAATTCTGGTAAAAGCTAGTGGCATCTTGATCAACACGTTTGAAGCATTGGAGCCAGAGGCGTTAGCCGCACTCAACCGGGGGAAGGTGGTGCCTCGGCTCCCCCGGTGATCGCCATCGGACCGCTGCAAGGTGCGAGAGTTAATAAAGGCTCGCTGCTGTCCGGCTGGCTCGACGGCCAACCGGCACGATCGGTGGTCTACGTTAGCTTCGGGAACCGGACCGCCACGTCGATGGATCAGATCAAGGAGTTGGGAATTGGCCTGGAGAGGAGTGGGTGTAGGTTCTTGTGGGTGGTGAAGACTAAGATAGTTGATAGAGAAGAAGAGGTGGAGTTGGAGGAGTTGTTGGGTGAAGGGTATTTAGAAAGAGTGAAGGAGAGAGGATTGGTGATGAAGGGTTGGGTGGATCAAGAGGAGATTCTGAGGCACAGAGCCATTGGTGGCTTTCTGAGCCATGCTGGTTGGAACTCGTTGGTCGAGGCGGCGTTACATGGTGTTCGAGTCCTGGCGTGGCCGGGAGGAGGGGACCAGATGGTGAATGCAGAGGTCGTGGCTAGGAGTGGGCTTGGGATTTGGGTGAATGAGTGGAGCTGGCTGCAGGGCAAAGAGGAAGTGGTGATGGGGGAGGAGATCGGTGAGCGAGTGAGGCAGCTGATGGAGGATGAGGGCCTGAAGGCTTCAGCAGCAAGACTGGGGGAAGAGGCTAAGAAGGCTGTGGCCGTGGATGGGAGCTCTGGCAAGGCGCTGGCAGAGTTCATTGGTAATCTAAAGATGTGACGAGGCTGTGTTTGTTTCTTTTAGCTGCTCCGTTGAGCTGAATAAATTTACTTGGCTGTTCTAATTAGAGCGTCTGGCACGTAATGCTTCGCATGTCTTTGGAATCATAAAATGGATGTGTTTTAACCGGTGACTTTGTCCACCTTGTTTGGAGTTGCTTCCATGCATTAAGGCTTTGTTTGGATTTTTGAAGGGAAAGAAGGAGAGAGTAAAAAGAATGAAAGGAATAAAAGGGAAATGAAGGGGAAGAAAGGATTGTTCTTTTTCATTTGTTTGAAAATGATGAAAGAAAAATGAAAGATAATATTAATTATCTTGTTTAGATAGAAGAGAAAAAAAAAAGAGAAGAAGAGTTATATGATAATTGACGTGGCCGATCCAACGTCGTTAAGGTTGGCGGAGAAGATAACTGGCGGAGCCCTTGCCTTAGCCTCCGAGGCGCCCTCGGCCTGAGCCTCGGACCCGGCGTCCCCTCGGCCTCGGCCTCAGACCCGCGGTCCCCTTGGCTTCGGCTGTGGACCCAGCGTCCCCTCGGACCCGCCACCCTACCACTTCGAGCCACCTGACACACCTACGTGGCCCACCAACCATCTGTGGGGCCATGTGGCTCACTATCTTCTGCAGCAGCGCATGGCCACCACTACAAGAAAATGTCAAAATAGTGACGAAAATTAGTGATGAAAATTTTCGTCACTAAAT
This sequence comes from Calamus simplicifolius, assembly GCA_900491605.1. Lineage (NCBI taxonomy): Eukaryota > Viridiplantae > Streptophyta > Magnoliopsida > Arecales > Arecaceae > Calamus > Calamus simplicifolius. The sequence goes on from UESW01004723.1 coordinate 479,145, forward strand.
TGTGAGGTTTAGTAACAAATAGTGACAAAAAATTAAAATCAATGACGGATTAATTTTTCGTCACTAAACTGTCACTAAATTAGTGACGAACTATTACATCCGTCACTAATTTAGTGACGGATTGCCCTTCCGTCACTAATTCATAACAAATTAGTGACTGAAGAGCAATCCGTCACTAACTTGGTGATGGATTGCTTTTTCGTCACTAATTAGTGATAAAAAACAATCGTCACTAATTAGTGACGAATTATTTTTCGTCACTAATCCATCAAAATTAGTGATGAATGGGAAATCCATTACTAATTTAGTGATGGGTTGCCCTTCCGTCACTAATCCATAACAAATTAGTGACGAAAGAGCAATTCGTCACTAAATTAGTGATGGATTAGTGACGGATATTTCTTCCGTCACTAATACATCACTAATTTAGTGACAGATTAGGCAATCCGTCACTAATTTTGTGACGGATGAGGCAATCCGTCACTAACTTAATGATGGATTACTTTTTCGTCACTAATCCGTCACAAATTAGTGATGGAAAACAATCGTCACTAATTAGTGACGAATTATTTTCCGTCACTAATCCATCAAAATTAGTGATGAATGAGAAATCCATCACTAAATTAGTGACGGATTGCCCTTTCGTCACTAATTCATCACTAATTAGTAACGGAAGAGCAATCCATCACTAAATTAGTGATGGATTGCCCCATCCGTCATTAATTTAGTGACGGATTGGCCTTCCGTCACTAATCCATCACTAATTTAGTGACGGATTGCTCTATCCATCACTAATTTAGTGATGAAAGAGTAATCCGTCACTAATTTAGTGATGGATTTCTTCATCCATCACTAATTTAGTGACATATTGCCCTTCCGTCACTAATCCATCATAAAATTAGTGACGGAAGATCAATCCATCACTATATTAGTAAGACGGATTGCCCTTCCGTCATCAAATTTATACTTTTAATATTTTTTTATTTAAATGAGAAGAAAGAAAGTAAAATAAAAAAAATTAATAATTTATAATAATAATAATATTTTTATTATAAATAATTGCATGTCTAATATTTTTTTAAAAGAATTAATATTAAAATAAAAAAATAAAATATTTTTAAATTTTATTATTTTATATATTATGTATATAATTAAAAAATATGTAGATGAATGATGCCATCACGTAGGCAACCTTAAAATTTTTTAAAATATGTTATTATATAGAAAGCATTTGTTTTTTTTTTTTTTTTTGTTACAGCCGGGCGATCACACCACTCTGGCGCGAGTCAAACCCGAAGCATCTGAGAACAAAATTTGCTGAAGTAATACAGGACAAGGTATCCCAGGATGCCAAATCCATCGACCAGGACTGCGAGCAACCGCAGAAGCAACATAATCGGCCGCAGCATTGGCTTCCCGATAGCTGTGCTGAATCTGAAAAGCAGTAGTAGACTGAAGAGTGACTGAAATGTCTCTAAGCAGAGGATTATAGCAAGAATAGGAGTCCCCCTCTCGCTTGATCCATCTGATAATCGTCATAGAGTCACCCTCAATAATCAACCGCCGAAAGCCCAATTGCTGAACAGCATAAGTGATACCAGCCCATGCTGCCTGAAGCTCAGCCATAGGAACCGAAATGTCGATCGAGCTGTGGCCTCCAGCTGCTAGCAACTGCCCATACGACCCTCGTATGACAAAACCTGATCCAGCAGCACGATCAGAGACAGAACCATCAAAGTTCACTTTGACATAACCCGGAGGAGGGGACACCCAAGATATAAAAACCGTGGAACGGTTCGCTGCCAAAGCAGCAGGGGGGTCCCAGAGGCCAGGTCCGTCAGTGTGAACAGTAAGGTAGCAGCGAGTGTACTCCCTAGCGTGAGAGAGAGCACGACGGATGATCGCCTGAGGAGAGACCGTCTCCTCCGCAAAGACAATCTTATTCCTTGTCAACCATATATGATAAGCAACATAGGCCGATAATACGCCCTGAAAATAAGATCCGTACTGGGAAGGCGACTGAAGAGCATTCAGGAATGAAAGCCTGATAGGACCATCCTCCAGCATCCAAGGGATAAAATGGATCATCTGCCATATCTGAGATGCACGAGAACATAAGAATAGAACATGGTCAATAGATTCAACCTGCATCCCACATATCGGACAGAGAGGTAATATGGAGAGGCCCCGACCAGCCAGAAGAGAGCAAGTAGGTAAGCGATCCCACTTGATCTTCCACAAGAATAGCTGAATTCTTGGATGAACAGGCAGTCTCCATATCCAAGCAACATCACTAAGACCAACGACCTGAGAACGGAATCGGGCCACCAAATCTCTAGTAGGAGCACAAGGGAGACAGGATCGGCGCCACAGCCTGTGATCCGGCCCTGCAGAAATAGGAAGAGGCATGGCCAGAATCCGATGAGCAAGCTCCGATCCGAATAATCGAAGAACCATGGAAGTGTTCCAAGCAGCACTCTCTTGACTGATCAGAGAGGAGACACACAAAGTGGAATCAACTTCAGAGCTTATAAAGGTCGGCCATCGAGATAATGGAAGATCAGCTATCCAAGAGTCCTGGACGACATCAACAGATCTTCCATCCCCAATCATCCAATGAATATCAGTAATGACTGTCGGAGCGGCCCGGCAGATGGCACGCCATAAACAGGAGCACCACGAGGGATGCTAACTTCAACACCCGGAGACCAACCACCATATCTGCCCCGCATGACAGTACTCCATAAACTGTGAGGGTCCAGCAGGAATCTGGAAGCATGCCTAGCAATAATAGCTTCGCGATGGAGCACCAGGGATTGAATCCCCAACCCTCCCTCACTTATCGGCAGACAGACCATATCCCAGGCCAATAGATGAATACCACGACCTCCCTGCATAGATGCCCACAAGAAATTCCGAAACCGTCTCTCAAGCCTACGAAGAAAGATAGTCGGGATCATAGCATTGGATAACAGATAGATAGGGAGTGATGTAAGAATAGAACGGATTAAAGTGATACGTCCCATCATAGAAAGGCCCGACACCTGCCACTGATCCAACCTAGCAGAGATCCGCGCTCAAGGTTCCCAAAGTCCTGCTGCGTGGGCCGACGTCCCGTAAGAGGGGTTCCAAGGTAGGTCAGTCGATCTGAAACTGTCGAGATCCCTAATATCCGAGAAATAGCGGCTCGACAGCGGGGGGAGACCGATGGGCTGAAACAGAGGATAGATTTCTGTAAGTTGATCCGTTGTCCCGATGCCCGACAATAATCCTGAATAATGGCCGAATAGTTGGAAGCATTCTGAACTGAAGCTGGACTAAGCAGGATGCAGTCGTCAGCGAAGAGAAGGTGGGTTAGAGGAGGTCCATGAGGCCCTGGCATGTAAGGTGTAAAAGAGATTCTCCAACCGCCAGATTAAGAGCACGAGACAGGTCGTCGGCGCACAGAACAAACAGAAATGGAGAGAGAGGACATCCTTGTCGGAGACCAACAGCAGAGGGAAAAAACTCAGTCGGACTACCATTAATGATGATAGAAAAGGTGGGCCCTTGGACACAAGCCATGATCCACTCAATAAAAAGATCATCAAAACCAAATGCCTGTAACGACTGACGCAGAAATATCCAGCTCATCCTGTCATAAGCTCTCTCCATATCCAACTGGACAGCCATAAGAGACTGACGACAAGAGGCGCGCTGGAGGTCATGCATGAATTCCTGAGCAATGAGAGCATTATCTGAGATGCTGCGGCCACGGATGAAGGCACCCTGCTCCATAGAGATAAGCCTAGGAATCAGCCCCTGCAATCGAGTAACAATAATACGGGCGCAAACTTTGTATAGAGTGGTACATAAGCTTATCGGCCTATAATGTTGAGGAAGCAGAGCATTAGCTTTTTTAGGAATCAAGACGAGAAATGTCCTCTGCCAATCAGGAGGAATCTGTCTGGAAGAGAAAACAGACTGAATAGCCGAGGTAACATCCTGCCCTACAATATCCCAGTAGAAGCGGAAGAAATAAGGCGGAAAACCATCTGGGCCCGGGGCTTTATCAGGACCCAAAGCCCAAACAGCATTATGAATCTCCTCCGCCAAGACCTCCCGAGTCAAGCTAGCATTCTCGCTACCCGAAACTCTAACATTCCGAGTGCCAGTGATATTGGGAGAGTCAGTGCCAGAGACTTCCGACCAGCGAGACTGAAAGAAGTGAAGAACCTGCTCAGTAATAGCCCCCTCATCCTCCAAGATAGTACCCTCTGCATCACTAATACGCCTGATACGATTAGCCGCACGCCTGGCAACAGTGGCCTGATGAAAGAACCTGGTGTTGCGGTCACCTTCCTTTAACCACTGGATCCGAGACCGCTGACGCCAATAAGTCTCCTGCTGCCAAAGCAACGAATGATGCATAGCCAAATTCCTCCTGAGAGCCTGAAGATCAATCTCCGATAGCTGACCCTCCTCATCCTCCTTGGCCTGAAGAGTAGAGATGACAGCTTCCACAGCCTGGACATTCTGCATAAGGTTTCCCACATCTCTTTTCTGCCACCATAATAGTCTGCGCTTAGCAAGCTCTAATCGACGGGAGAGACGATAAGTAGGATTCCTCTAACTGGCATATGCCATACCTGCCTAATCAAGGACCTGGCTGAAGAATAATGCGTCCAAAACAGTTCGAACCGAAAGGGCCCCTTCCTATACAAAGACCGCTCAGTAGAGATGAGAAGGGGACAATGGTCCGACGCAATCCGCGTGAGGTGGGAATTGGTAGCACAGGCAAAGGACTGCATCCAAGATGAAGAAGCCAAAGCCCGATCCAATCTCTCCGACACTCGAGCAGACCCGCTCCGGTTGTTACACCAGGTAAACGGCGACCCAGAATAACCCAAATCAATAAGACCTGCCTCAGAGATAAAAGAGCGAAACTCCATAGAATTCGGAGAATCAACAAATCGGCGACCCCCCCGCTTCTCAGAAGCATCCAATATGCAATTGAAATCACCAGCTATAAGGGTCGGAAAACCCTGGGCTAATAATGTGTGAATTTCCGACCAGAGACCCCGTCGCTGACGAAAATCAGTGCTGGCATAGACACCCAGAAGCAACCAAGGCGGAGAAGATCCCTCAGAGACGACAAGGCCAACTTGCTGATGATTATGATGAAAGGCATCAACACGGATGGCAGGGTTCCGCCAGAGAGCCATAATACCTCCAGATAGTCCTGAAGCTTCAACAGCATAGGAAGACCAATCATGGGAGACCCGTCGCCGGAAACGTTGAAGGCTAAGGCCCGACAACCGAGTTTCCAATAAAATACAAATATCAAAATGATGAATCTGCAAAAGCCTACCAAAGGAGGATCGAAAAGATGGTTTCAATGCTCCTCGTACATTCCATATTATAATCTTCATAGAAAATAAGCAAGGGAACCTCAAATCCCATCCTGAGCTCCCGTCATAACCAAGTCTGAAGGGCCTCCCGAGTCAGGACACGGCAACTGGAGATCCTGATCCGACATCTGACTGAATTCCGGATCATTGGATACAGGTTGCAGACTGGCTCCATGGGAGCATCTTCAGACATATCTTTAGAAGGGGAGTCAGATATAGAGGCTTTCAGTGATGTGAAGGCAACCACATGAGCATCCGTGGTTCCTTTCTGATAGCCGGGGGCAGGGACATCCTTTCAGGAGAACCAATTATTACCCCAGAGCTTGGAGGAATAACCGCCTTTCCTTTTCCTTTACCTTTCCGTTTATCTGATTTAGAGAATGGCCTAGGCGCCGGGCAATCACCTGGTCTGGCTCTTTTAAGGGGACCAGGAAAAGCATCCCGATTGTCCTGATACGACCCAGATGCCATACTCGACCCGAGGGAGACAAAAGGGTTCTTAATCACCATTGAATTAGTCTTGGCAATAACTTGGGACCCCTCCTTAGCTGAGATTAAGGAACCCTCCTTAGCTGAAATTAAGGACCCCTCCTTAGCTGAAATTAAGGAACCCTTCTGAACATTGTGTGAACCGGCACCTAGGACTGATTCCAGCACTGATTCCTTGATTTCAATAAAACCGGCACATGAAACATTTCCCGGCACAGGCAAAGCTTCTGAACATTCAGAGGAAATTGGAATCAGGGGATCATGCCGGCTAATCCCAGGGGATCCATCAGTACAGAATTCCCAATATCCTTCTTGGAATCCTGGTTTCCGGCACACAGGATCACTCCCAGCACGCCCATGGTTGCTGAACATCCCAGCTTCTTCTCACTTAAAACACACGCTGGAGCAGAATCAGGGATCACAACAGTCTTGGAAGAAGAAAGCGCCCTCCTTCGAGCCACCTTCACTGGAGCAATCCATCCCTCAGCATCTTTAACACCCAGACGAGGACCCCCTTGATTATGCTGAGCCGGAGCAGAGCACCTGGAATCCCCCTGCACCTTTGCCAATGGCTTCCTCTTCTCCTCGCGAGGAGTATCAGAGACTACCTTCCGTTGACGAATAGCGGCAATCCAGGGACCAAAATTTGAACTGGACACAGCATCCTCATTCTCAGTTCCAGACGACAAAGAACAGGGGCCGCTAAGGTGAATTGAGCCGCAGAGAGAGCAGATCCCCTCCAAACTCTCATACATAAACTGTTGCCAGAAAATTTTGTGAATTCCTTGAATACGCGTCCCCGGCCGGAGAGGACAACGGAGATCTATCCGAACACAGGCACGAGCGAAACCCCCTCTGTTCTTCGCCAATGTGGGAGCATCCGCACCAATGAATTGGCCTGCTGTCTCCAGTATCGTCTTAAGGAATTCTTCCTTCCAGAATTCCATAGGTAAGCTTGGTAATCTAACCCACACCATCGCCGAAGGGATGGATTCCTCCGACTGGATGAACTCCGGCTTCCATGGTTCCGTTCCAATTACTTGACCATTGACAGTCCATGGTCGATTTAACACCAGGGAGCAGGCAATTGGATCTTCAAACCGGAATATATGGCATCTGAATGCCAAGCTGATTGGGACGATATCCCCCTGAACTCCGGCGCGCCTGAATTCTCGGAGGAGAGCTTCAGCCGGAACCCACCGCTGGAAAGACCGCACCAGGACAGCCGACGACTGCCATCCGGAGATCTCAGACTCCAAATCCGACACCGGGAATCCAACAACGTCTGGGTAGGAGGACTCCAATCTCGCCATCACTGCCGGAGATGGAGCCGATGATACCCAACGAAACCCGGAAGACGATCCCTTCGATCCAGAAGCCCCTCCACCGGCCGCCCCATCAGACGCCATAGAAGGGAGGGGAAGCAGGGAAGATCAAACCTGGATGAAGACCACAGAAAGACTCGAGAGAACGCCGGAGTTCGGAGAAGAAGAAGAGGAGAGCACGAATCCTAAAGCACTCCCACGGGAAAGAACCGGAGAGAAGATGCGCACGATCTTTAAAGCACTCTTCACAACGGACACTTCGAAAAAGAAAGCATTTGTTCAATAGCATACCGTTGTAGCTGCATTTCAAAAAATTTTAAGCAGGGAATGATCATATTTTAAGTTAAAATCGTCTGTTGCTACAGCATTTGATAGACCTGTCTATGTTTTTTGGGAGCATTTGCCCTCCGAAGGGACCATTTGTCATGGGATTTACTCGGTTAGCATATACCCCGGATGCTCCCAGCTCGACGGTTGTGATTCCCCCCTATAAATGCTCCTAACCGATAGCTCTAGGGATCGCCCGCACGTCAACAGAACCACACGATTTCCTTCTCGGATTTCGCTTCCCCAAAGGAGGCGACTCTTTTCTCCCTTCCGCTTCCTCGTCCTCCAAGAACCCCGTTCTCTTCGATCGCCCTCCGCTCCGCCTTCTTCCGTCTCCGGTTTTCTCCCTCGTAGGTCTTCTATTCCCCCCCCCCCCCCCCCTCTGCGTTTTTCTGGTGGCTCAATCGCGTTTGTTCGGGAAATAGGGTTTATTATTCGAGGAGAAATTCTTGCTTTGTTGTGCTTAATTTTTGGTAATCTAGGGTTTTGAATCCTGATTTCTTGGTTTCATTGTCTCGAAGTACTTCGAATTTGTTTTGATTTTATTTGTGTCTAATATTTGTCTTTTCCTTCGTTTTCCTTCGATTTATTGGTAAGCTTTTGGTTGAAGGACATGATTGTGCCCTTCTTTTCTTTAGACTTTGATCGAGCCAAGGGTCCGCCGATATCTGAATCCATGATAAAATCTTTATATTTGTGGGATTTTGTATGCTTATGAGAATATTTGGTTGGTAGTTTGATCAAAGAGGTGCGAATTTTCGGCAGAGTCTTCTACGTTGGAAGAAGGATATATTTGGAAGCTTTTCCGTTCTGAAATGCGATTTGGATCTGCTCATTCTTCGAGATGAAATCGGAAGTTTTGGAATAGTTGACGAAGGTCTTGGCAATTTTAATCAAGAATTGTTGGTGTTCTGTCAATTGCTTACTTGTTGATTTCTGCTGGAAGATTTTCTTGAATTTGTTGGTGCTCTTTGAGAATTGCTGGTCCGATTAGGGTTGGCTTCAGTAAATCAACCACGGCTCTAAGCAGAGAATACCGTCTTATTATTAGAAGGAGAAGAGAATGGTTGCAAGGTTTCCCTAAGTTTTTGCTTGCTTCCCCTTCTTACAGACCTCATCTTCATCAGATACTTCATAAGAACCATCTTCCTCCTCATCCTCATCATCCTCCTCATCTTCATCATCATTATCTACCTTCCGTTTATCAGCCTTAAATGATTCCTCTGTCTTAGCTTTGGGTTTAGCAACCTTTACTGATTCCTCTGTCTTAGCTTTGGGCTTAGCAGCCTTTACTGATTCCTCTGTCTTAGCTTTGGGCTTAGCAGCGGCAGCAACCACCTGACTGCCAGCCTTTCCAGTGGCAGGTTTGCCCTGGTCACCATTGTCATTGACTTTGCCTGATTATAACAATTGCAATGCATATAAAACAAACCATCAGCCAAAGAATAGAGAAGCGGGAAGGTAAAGACATAAAAGTTAATATCATGAAACAAAGTTTACGAAAATGGAGGGCAGTGCAACATTTTTTAACAATATAAAGTTTATTTATCATGATTACAATGAAGTTACTCTATTTCAGCTTCAGCAAGGTCATTAAGAAATCAAAGGAGCAAATGGCTTAACAACAGATCCTGCACATATTAACACCACCAATTGAGTGTTATTCGAGTCGGAACCTGACATGGTCATACCTGTCAAGTACCTGTCAGGCTGGACTAGTAGAAGTATCACATGGAAGGCACTACTAGAGGATTAACACAACAGGAGTCCAGCTATTGATATCCACAGAATAAGCACCGTTGATTAATTCACAGACAGTAAATAGGCCAATGATGTGTGGTGTTTCATAGCCGAAACACTAAAATCCCATCCATACACCTAAAAAGCTGTGCTCTCAACAATTGTCTAGGATTAAACAAAATTGTTTTCCCATGGACACTCCTATGAGTCTCAGTTATCCACAACCAGATGTTCCCCATTAGTCCTATCAAATCAATTTCAACAAGCCCTATAGAATCACGTAATCACAAAATACCTTAAAAGGTAAGCACAGCACTTCATATAGGCCCTACCAAAATTACTTCTTATCAATTACAGTTGAAAGCATACATAAACATAATGACATTTAATTTTAGGAAAATCATACCATTTATTATTTTGACATTTTCCATCTCCTCCTCGTCCTCAGAATCAAATTCGTCTGCAAATATTATGGCAAAACAAATCCGTTACATCTTGTAAAGGGAATCTCAACATAAAAATAGTGATACCTGCAAAAAGAAACAGTAACGTTTCTTCTAGCTCTGCTTCAGTATTTTCCAATAACCATGATAGGACAGCAGTGTCCTAATACTTTTACCTAAGTGGGACAAGAGGCACTGTGTATTGTTGATTTTTTTAGACTCTTTTCTTTAGACTCTTCCTGCTTGTCTTAAATTTATAAATGCTCTAGGAGATGTCTAAACTTTGATGAAAATGCATGTGCTGATAATCAAGCATCTTAATCTATTCTTGTTGATTCCTATTATAGAATTAATGTGTTCTAGTTTGGTTATCTAAGAAATGTGTAACTGCATCAATGGTTGAATTGCTTATTGGTTCCGTTGTTTGTATGTGCTACTATTCTCATTGAACATCCGTGGACTTGGCTCACTTGTTTAGTGTATGGCAAGATTAAGTTCCTGAAATTGTGTGCCTCTTGCCTATCTGCCATATGCTAATCTCATTATGATTGTAGGTTAATGAGGAAGTAAGTGATAAAGTTTTGGAGGTGGAACAGAAATATAATGATATTCGAAGACCTGTCTACGTTAGACGGAATAAGATCATCCAATCCATTCCAGACTTCTGGTTAACTGCGGTTTGTAGTCTCTCTTTTTAGTATATATAATGAAGCTACAACCTCTTTTCTGGAACATACTCCTCTAATATTGTTTCTCTTTTGTATTTGTGTGTCATGCTTAACTCTTAGTTCTTGAGTCATCCTGCTCTTAGCGATCTTCTCACTGAAGAAGACCAAAAGGTGTGTATGCTGTTATTACTAAAACATGCTTTGATCAAACTAGTTGTGGTGGAAGTTGTTAATGCATCCAGGATAAATATGTTAACTATATCAATTTTAGATATTATTCTATGACCTTTGGCAAGTTATGGATTTGTCTGATATCTGGTATTATTTGGAACCCTTAGTAGATCTAGAAGTGTTAATGTAAATAAATTTTCTTTTATCCAGATTTTCAAGTACTTGGTTTCATTAGATGTTAAGGATTGTAAAGATGTGAAGCCAGGCTACTCCATTATATTTGTAAGTTGTTGCATATTTTTATCATTTTGATTTATTAAGAACTTTCTTATTTTTTATGCAAATTGCATCAAGCAATCCTCTCCAGGACCTCTTATGCAGCATCTTTGGAATTTCAGAACGTTTTGCCAGCCAATCTGCATTTGGTGCTGATAATATTTGAGCTACGTTTTCCAACTCTTTGCACTGTATTATGCAGTAGTAGAAAAAGGAAAAAAAAAAACATAGTTTTTTTCTTTAGCTGGAGATTTTTTTGCATTATTGATTTAAGACATCTTGTAGGCATCTTGTAGACATACACATGAATAAGTCTATATTATTTTTGAAATAATAATCTGTATGTTATTTGGATCTTATGGAAACATTTGATTGCAAGTTTTTTCTCAAGTGTCTTTCTCCAATAAGCTGCAAGATAATTGCAAAATTACTAGTTTCTCACATATAACAACTCTTCAAAATTGATCCCCTTAATAATACCCCACATATACATTTACAACTATCTTCACCAATAGATGTTTTTAGGTCAAATCCATAAGGTTTCATATGTTCTAATTTTCTTTCTCAGGAAAGAAAAAAGTTATTGAATTTAGTCACTTCATTAACTTTCTTTTTAATAATATCTTCAGCCAGTGTTTCTCATCCCAAATAGTAATCACTTTCTTATTCACTTAAAAAACAATTCAGTTCACTGTTTGAATTGTCAAAACAACGACAACAACAATAACAACAACATTAATTGTCTTATCATTTCAATATGGTAAACTTGACCTCGCTCTACCAAAAAGAGCAAGGGTAACTACTTATCAAATCCTTAATAAATCAGTGATGAAGTGCATGAAGATCCAATCCACAAACTGCTGGATTCTGACAAACCTCTCATCAAGCAAATATCTTCAATATCTTCTGTGAATTCCAATGATATACTTAGATTGGGCTTAACCACTCATAGGTTCTCGTTTTCATTTGACCTTCCAGATAATATTAAAATCTATATTGCATATTTACTTCCAACTGTTACCAACTAGAAGTTAGAAAAACTGGTGTTTGAGATGGCTGCGAAGGAAAATGCATCAATCACAACAAACTCTCCATGTGATATAAATGGTCATAATTTAAATATAGAAGTTTGTACCTACAGAATCAATCCTTTTATGGAACTCTTCCACTGAATCATCTCCTTTCTAACACTTCAACTCTAGAATTTGTTTAACTTCACTCGCAGCGTACATGATTCTCTGTCCAGTGACTACGACACCCTTCGTTAAACAGTCCATATTGCTCATTTGTGAAGGTATGTTTACTTTGTAGGCAATGTTTGATACTCTGTTCCCGTTTCAGTTACATGAGAACCAAATGAGTTTTGATTCGGCATGTTGATGGCTTTAGGTGACTACTATAATTGAAGGCCTTCTATACTATACTAGTATTGTACCAGTATCCATACCATACTTTATTATACCAATATGATAGGCAAATGAAGACCAAGTTTTCAATTGGTTTAAGTGCTTCATATAGCTTCTCCAGATTCTTGTTCATAAAGCACCATAGAGATTGATTTTTCCAAAACTAGGTTCTTTCAAACTATTAGATTTTATTCTTATTTTAGTCTGGTGAAATTTGCTTTTTGTACACTCAATATGTATCAGCTATATGTGACACTATAAATCATAACAATTAATTTGGCAGTATAACTATGTAATGAAAGTGTTTTAGTGATCAACTGTGGAATATAGATTGTTAGAGGATTGCATACAATTAGTAGACTGTCAATGCCAAAGTCGTTTATAACAGTGAGAAAGAATGGTGCTGCAATTTGCCCAAAGTCATTTATACCAGTGAGAAAGAATGGTGCTGCAATTTGCCCACACAATGCCTGGAGGGTATTAAAGAAAAATTTATATGTGAAAATGAATGGACTAACATCATGAATAAGAAACTAGCTGAAAGAGGAATTTGGAGCAATTTGATGCTATACTGGAAGCCATATCAAATGAAACTATGAAATTAAATTTTCTTCTACTTCTCATTTTCCTTGCGAGTCTTCTACTGATGTAGCTATCTTGCTAACAATATTTGTCTGTGACTGAATTTTATCAGCTCAAATGACAAAATAAGCAAAGCGTACATTCTGAATTTCTTGTTCTGCAAAATTTGTAATTCTCTCGGGCCAATATTTATTTATTCAAATAAAATTTCTGTTGTTGTAGGATATTTATATATCTCAAGTAAGACTGCTGATGCTTTTGTAAGACTTGAAACCTATTTTGCTGACTACAACTGAAAATGCCTGCAGTATTCATCCATTAATAACACATGCCTGCAGTATTCATCCATTATTAAATCAACATGGTACAACTCCACTGTTTGGCACTCTATAGGTACACAGCAAATAAATAAACATTGTTTGACTATATGATTGTACCAAGTGATGTATTAATAAAATTTTAATACAGTATTGATACGCCTAGTATGCTAGTAATGGGATGTACTAAATGTCGATATGCCCCTTTTGGGTATGGATACTGGTACAATACTAGTATAGTATAGAATGCCTATCATATTGGTATAATAAAGTATGGCATGGCTGATATAATAATGTTTGATACTCTGTTCCCGTTTCAGTTATATGTCTAGTTTTTTAACGGTTAGAACTTCATCATTCTCTTTTATGATTCTTTATTTGATTTTCCAGGCTGCAAACTATTTAAACATCAAAGGCCTGCTGGATCTGACCTGTCAAACCGTGGCTGATATGATCAAGGGGAAGACCCCGGAAGAGATCCGCAAAAACCTTTAACATTAAAAATGACTTCACTCCTGAAGAAGAGGAAGAGGTCTGGAAAGAGAACCAGTGGGCCTTTGAGTGAATGAATGGACAATTGGACCTGATATTTATCTGATTAGTGGCAAGCTTTTGGTTGATGATATATTTTAGGTTGATGATTTGGACTTTGCTGGATGCTGTTGTTAGTTTATTGTAAGCTGTGCAATGTATATAGGATGGTTGCTAGTTCTGGACTCTGGGCACTTTGGGTACTTGTGGACCTCATTTCGATGCTATATATATGACGTCTTCTTGAAGCATCGTACTAACATGATTATTTGCATTTGCCTGATTTTGATTATGATATAAATCTGGTGCATCTACTGGCATTTCAATGTTTTCAGTCATGAATGCCTGCTTGGTTTAATGTTCATTGAAACCAAAATGTGGTTATACTGGATGAATTAAGAGAGATCATAGGTTTTCATATAATTTTCAGGTTTGAATTGATCTATGATTGCTGTTTTAAAATTATATTATTTGGAATAACCGGTTGAAATGTATAGGTAGGAATTATCATCTCATTGATAGGTTGTTTCCCTTGGTATCAAGGGCCAGAAGATTTGAAGCACGTCAAATCAAACGAACCGGCAAGCCTAAGAAGCAACTCGGCTTTGACTCAACAACAATCAGCTTTTTTTGAAGGAAGAACCGTTCAATGCTTTGTAGCTATTTTGATAATTAGGTAGATGTGTCATGCTTAATGAAAAAGGGTTATTGATCTATATATTTATCTTATTTATGAAATAAATTTTTTATTTTTAAATTTAAATTTTTATGTATAAATTTTATTAGAATGCATTAAATATATTGTAATTTAAAAATAATTTTAAATTTATAAGAATAAAAGATGAAATTTTATTAGGTTAATGATGGATTAGTGATGGATTTTTGATAGAAATATAGTGACGGATTAGTGACGAATATTAGTGATCGATTAGTGATGGAACAAACGAATGACTGATGGATTCTTTTATCACTAATCGTCATGGCATAGTGATGGAGCTATTAGTGATGGACTAGTGACAAGTTTTAGTGACTAAATTTTCGTCAACATCTGTCACTAAATTGTGATGAAAATTTTTGTGACGGAATAGTAACGGAATAATGCATGACGGATAGTTCGTCACTAATCCGTCACAATTTAGTGACGGAAATATATTTCGTCATAAATTTTTGATGAAATATTTCGTCACAAATCCATCACAATTTAGTGATGGAAATATGTTCCGTCACAAATTTTTGACGGAATATTCCGTCACAAATTCATCGCTTTATTTTGTGACGAACCTCTTTCCATCACTAAATTTAGTGATGGCAAAAAGTGACGATAAGATTTTCGTCACTAATCCATCACTAAACCCAGTTTGTGACGGAATAGTGATGAAAATTTTTGTCAATATTATGCTCTTTTCTTGTAGTGCACATTCCGTAGCAGCGCACGCCTGACACGACTGCCCACCTGCCACCTATAGCGCTGCGCTCCACAGGTGGCCGGCGGGGGAAGACATCTCTGACATGCTCAGTGTCAGATACGACTTGTCGCTGCCAGCCTTGCCCTCCGCCCACTACCGAACAGCGACACCTCAAAATCATCAACCTTCTGGAAGTAGAAAAAGGGATCCTCGGACAGGTAGAAAATGCCCACACTCACAACAAGGAAGGAATCCTGAACTCAAGTTCTCTAACTATCTTTCTGCTAGGCTAATTTTTGTCTAGGCCCGAGTTGCTTATTTGAGCGTTAGAGGGTTCCCACCGGTGCAACCGATCTCCGGGGACTTTCTTGCAGGAATCTTCGAGGAGGAGGAAGATCTCCATTCCCGACGTTGAAGAAAGGTGACTTAGCGTCAACAGATTAGCACGCCAAAAAGGGGGGAAGAGAGAGAAGCTTTGAGCCAGTCGCCGACAACTCCTCTTTCCCTGAGTTCTCAATCAAATGGTGATAACTCGTGCGCAAGAGATCTCCACCAGCAATGCTGGGGGGCAGCACCTAGGAGCTGACCTATCGGTGGCTAGTCTCCCTGCTCCCCAGGCCAGCGTCCCTGCACCACCATCGCCACCACCACAATAGCATCAAGAAGATCGACTTGCCGCCCTCACCATGTAAGTCCAGTCACTGGTGGCGGCAGTCCAAGTCCTGCAGCAGCAACCGACGGCCGCGCAGCAGCCGAGGCCACTCCGATCAGTTCCAGGGGTGATCCAACCCAATCAGCATTCTTCTCGGGGGAGGTCCCCTATCCGAGAAGACCGCCACCGCCACGCTTCGCCCAGGCCTCATCACCGAGAAGCCTCCAAGAGGCCTCGGTCACCCTCTCATCATGCCAGTGCTTCTTTCAGGCGGCGGCATGGGAGGGATGTGGAGCGCCCCCGTCAACACCACCGTCACTCTTCCCCATCCTTAGAATCTTCAAGGAAAGGGTCTTTCGATAGCCTGATAGCTCACCGGGCTGAGCGCTGACTGGATGAGTACAACCAGTGGTTGGAGGAGCTCAGCCGCCGGATCATCAACCCACTGGAGCCGGACTACGACAGCCGGCCACCGCTGTCCCGCCGCATCATGGAGGAGCCGATCTCAATCCAGTTCTGTCTTCCTCAGTTGGACCCGTACAACGGGACCACTAATCCCCTAGACCATCTGGAGAGTTACAAGGTCCTCATGCAGGTCCAGGGGGCGACTGACTCTCTCTCTGCATCGCCTTCCCTACCACTCTGAGGAAAGCTGCCCAAGCCTGGCACTCCAGCCTGCCGCCGCGGAGTATCAACTCCTTCCGCTAGTTGGAGAGGGCCTTCTTGGTCCATTTTGACGCCTGCCGAAAGATACCCAAAGTGGCGAACAGTTTATTTTCCGTCCAGCAGAAGGGCGGCGAGTTCCTGCGGGACTACGTCGCTCGATTCAAAGAAGCTGCACTCGAGGTCTACAACCTCGAGGACTCTGTGGCCACCCTGGCCTTGAAGCGAGGGCTTTGCCCCTCCCGTTTGCATACTCACTCGATAAGAAGCCGCCCAGCTCCTATGCCGAACTCCTGAGCCGAGCACAAAAGTACATTCGCACCGACAAGGCTGATTCCTCCCGGTGTGAGGCTAATGGAAGCACCACCAAGAAGCAGACTCATCCTGAACCTGTTGAGGTTCGTTCCAGGAGGCCTCAGCCTCCTTGCCGACCAAATAACCATCCTCGGGCTCTTGCACCGAGGGATGGTCCATTCACTCCCTTGCTTGCTCCAATATCTCACATTTTGCTCGAGATCGAGGGTGAGTCGTACCTTCAATGCCCTCCTTCGCTGAACCCGAAGACCCCCCGCAACAAAAACCTGTACTGCTGCTTCCACCGGGACCACGGCCATGACACTGACAACTGTCGCCAGCTGAAGCAAGCGATAAAGGACCTCATCCAGCGTGGCCACCTGGAAAAGTTCGTTCAGAGGAGCAACCCGGGCCCACCTGGCCTGTCAGCGCCTCCGCCACCAATGATCGACAACGCCTCGACTGAGAAGACGGTGGTGATGATCTCCTGGGGGGCAGGCGGTCAGTCCAAGAGGCCGAGGGGGAGGGGGGTTAGATTTTGTAATTCCCTTTTTTAAGAGGGACCTAGAGGAGGTGGTCAACAAAAATGATGATAGCATCGCCATGTTCATGACGATCGCTAAGCATCCTGTAAAAAGAATCCTAGCTAACAGTGAAAGCTCGGTGGATGTTTTGAGTTACGACGCATTTGTTCGGATGAGCTTATCTCCTAGCTCTCTTCGGCCTATCATTGCACCCTTAATGGGTTTTACCGTGAACTCGGTGGATGTTTGAGTTACGACGCATTTGTTCGGATGACCTTATCTCCTAGCTCTCTTCGGCCTATCATTGCACCTTAATGGGTTTTACCGGGGACTCTGTGAGAGTTGAGGGAAAGATCACTCTTCTCGTCACGGTCGGGGCACCACCGTATCAGAGCATGGTTTTCATGAACGTCCTCGTGCTCCGGGTGCCCTTTGCCTACAATGCCATACTCGGAAGTTTCGGACTCAACCTTCTAAATGTTGTTATCTCCACCAAAAGGCTCCTGGTGAGGTTCCCTACCAGCAAGGGAGTCAGGGAGATGCAGGGGAAGCAGAACCCGCCACCGCTTTGCTACCACATGGCCCCCAGCCCACAGGGGATGGTACCTGCACCTGCACCAGAAGCACTCGACCCTCGAGACTCAGAGAGGAGAGGGGAGCCGGCCGACACCTGCTGACCTTCCCCCTAGGGGAGGACCTGACGAGGACGATCTAGATCAGAGCCCTACTCCCGGAGGAGGTGCGCGACCATCTCCTTGCTTTCCTGCGAGCTAACACCGACATCTTAGCATGGTCGGCGTTCGACATGCCGGGCATCCCGGAGGAGGTGATTACCCATTTGCTCAACATCAAGCCAAAGTGCCGACCCGTCTAGCAGAGGAAGAGGAGCTTCGCCCCTGATAGACAAAAGGCCATTGACGAAGAGGTGCGCAAACTGGTGGCTGCCGGCCACATTCGTGAAGTGCACTACCCCGACTAGCTAGCCAATGTTGTGATGGTCCATAAGGCAAGTGGGAGTTGGAGGATGTGCGTGGACTTCACCGACCTCAATAAGGCATGCCCCAAGGATAGCTTTTTGCTGCCTCGATCGACCAGTTGGTGGACGCCACGTCCGGCCACGAGACCCTTAACTTCATGGATGCCTTCTCGAGGTACAATCAAATTAAGATGGACCCGGCCGATGAAGAGGCAACCTCATTTGTAACCGAGAAGGGGATATACTGCTACAAGATGATGCCAATTGGATTGAAGAACGCGGGGGCCACCTATCAGAGGTTAATGAATAAGGTCTTTGAGGACCAGATCGGGCGTAATATGGAGGTGTACGTGGATGATATGCTGACCAAGAGTGCCCGTACTGCTGATCATATTTTCGACCTCGCGAGACCTTCGGCAATCTCTGCTGATATCAGCTGAACCCCCGCAAGTGCGCCTTTAGGGTTACAGCGGGCAAGTTTTAGGGCTTTAAGTTGACGCAGCAAGGAATCAAGGCCAACCTCGATAAGATCCGAGCCATTCTGGATATGAGGCCCCAGCTAACAAGAAGAAGGTGCAGTGCCTGACCGGGACGGTGGCAGCCTTGAGCCACTTCTTGTTCAAGTCGGTAGAGAAGTGTCTGCCTTTCTTTAAGGTGTTGTGCAAAGTCAACGGCTTCGAATAGATGAAGGAGTGCCAGGAAGCCTTCGAGGAGTTAAAGAAGTTTTTATCCACTCCACCATTGTTGTCCAAGCTGAGGAGCGGGAAGGAGCTCTTCTATATCTTGCAGCCTCCCCAAGGCCGTCAGCTCCGTGCTTGTTCGCATGGACGCCGATGGAATGCGGACGCCAGTCTACTACACTAGCAAGGTACTTCATAATGCAGAACCAGGTATTCCTGGATCGAGAAGATTATCTTTGCCCTGATCGTCTCTGCTCAGCGATTCCGACCTTACTTCCAAGCTCATCCAATCATGGTGCTCACGGACCAACCCTCCAGACTATCTTGTCCCGTCTTGACACCTTCGGTCAGCTAGCAAAGTGAGCCATCAAGCTCGGAGAGTTTGACTTGTCCATCCGGCCGAAATCTGCAATGAAGTCCCAAGTGTTAGCCAATTTCTTGGTCAAGTGCACCTGGGCCGAGGAGCATCCAGAGGAGTCGCACATGGAGATGCACGTGGAGTCTCCCATGGCTAGGGAAGCAGGAGAGGAAGATTGGATCCTTCATGTTGATGGTGCATTGAATTCCCAAGAGAGTGGGGCTGGACTAATTCTCGCGAGCCCCGAGGGGGAGGTGGTGGAGTATGCCCTCCGATTTCTTTTTCCAGCCAGCAACAACCTAGCGGAATATGAAGCCTTGCTGGCAGGGATGAAGTTGGCCAAGAAGCTCGGTGCGAGGCATCTAAGGGCCTTCACAGACTCTCAGCTTATCTCTGGACAGATCGCTGGGGAGTACGAAGCTAGAGACCTGACCATGTCCCGTTACCTGAGCAAGGTGCAATCCCAGGCCTCTCGGTTTATCTACTTTCGCGTCAGCTACATTCCCCGGAGGGAGAATGCCAGGGTTGATGCACTGTCCCGCTTGGCCACTTCGACCGACGGAACCTTGGGAAGAACCTACGTGGAGCATCTTCAGATCCCAAGTATTGAAGCCGCAGAAGAGGCTCTGCCGATCGTGCAGAACCCTTGGATGGACGCTTACATCCGGTATCTAACCGATGGTGCCCTCCCTGAAGACCCAGCTAAGG
Source organism: Calamus simplicifolius (assembly GCA_900491605.1). Lineage (NCBI taxonomy): Eukaryota > Viridiplantae > Streptophyta > Magnoliopsida > Arecales > Arecaceae > Calamus > Calamus simplicifolius. The sequence goes on from UESW01004723.1 coordinate 499,071, forward strand.
CCAGGCTACTCAGGCGGCGGGCCCCAAAGTTTCTAATGATGGACGGAAAGCTCTACCGAAGGTCATTCTCATACCCGATCCTCAAGTGTGTCGGCCCCACGGAAGTTGATTACATCCTGCAAAAAATCCATGAAGGCATATGCAGAAGTCATCTGGGGGGCAGAATTTTGGCATATAAAGCCCTGCAGCAAGGATACTACTCGCTAACAATGAGAGAGGATGTTGTCCAACTCGTTAAGAGGTGTGATAGTTGTCAACGTCATGCTAACTTCCAGAGGCAGCCGACGTCTCAGCTGAGCCCCTTGGCGGCACCTTGGCCCTTCGCTCAGTGGGGTATGGACATCTTGAGACCATTTCCTCCGGCCTTCGGTCAGCGCAGATTCCTGCTAGTAGCCATTGACCACTTCACTAAGTGGATCGAGGCCGAGGCACTCGCTAAGATCACCAAGGGCAAGGTGAGATCCTTTTTCTGGAAGTCTATAGTATGCCGGTTCGGACTACGCATACACTCGTCACTAACAACGGTCGGCAGTTTGACAATGCACCCTTCAGAGGATTCTGCATCGAGCTAGGTATTAATCAGCAGTTCACCTCAGTCAGGTACCCTCAGACCAACGGCGCAGCTGAGGTGACCAACCGCATCATTCTCTAAGGACTTAGAGCGCGGCTGGACAACTTCAAAGGAAGGTGGGTGGAGGAGCTCCCCAATGTGCTGTGAGCGTACCACACAATGCCGCGAGCCCCCACCGGAGAAACTCCCTTCAGCCTCGTCTTCAGATCTGAAGCTGTCATTCCTGTGGAGATAGGTGCCCCGAGCCTTCGGACGGAGTCGTACAGCGAGGAGGACAACCCAAATCAGTTACGGGCCAACCTTGGCCTAGTGGAGGAAATGCGGGACTGAGCATGACTTCAGATGGCCGCCTACCAACAGTGAACGTCAAGTATTACAATGCTCATGTCCGCCCCAAGACATTCTTGCCGGGGGACTTAGTCCTCCGGCGGGCCGAAGTTTCAAAGCCGACGAAAGGAGGCAAGCTATCGCCGAATTGGAAAGGACCCTATTGAGTCACCGAGGTACTCCTCACAGAGCATACAGAATTGAAGGACTAGATGGGAAGCCGTTCCCATGGACATGGAACGCTGACAACCTCCGTCGGTATTATCAGTAATGTACCCTTTCTTTACATTGAGTTTCACACTTGCATTCTTTTGGGCTCTAGTCCCGTACTCTATATTAATAAAAGTGTGTTTGAGTAACCCATCTTTTCAGTAAAAGCCCGAGGCCAGCTTGGCACTGCAAGCCTGATGTACCACCGGCAAAAGTCCGATGTACCATCGGCACTGAAGACCGGTGTACCATCAGCAAAAGCCCAAGGCTAGCTCGACACTGCAAGCCCGGTGTACAACCGGTAAAAGACCGATGTACCATCGGCACTGAAGACCAGTGTACCAACTGGCAAAAAGTCCGAGGCCAGCTCGGTACGGTAAGCCCGATGTACCATTAGCACCGAAGACCGATGTACCATCGCATGGAAGACTGATGTACCATCGGTAAAAGCCCAAGGCCAGCTCAACACTGCAAGCCCGGTACCATCAGAAAAAAGACTGATGTATCATCGGCACTGAAGATCGATGTACCACCGGCAAAAAGCCTGAGGCCAACTCAGCACTGCAAGCTCGGTGTACCACCGGTAAAAAGACTGATGTACTATCGGCACTGAAGACGGTGTACCATCAGAAAAAAGCCCGAGGCCAGCCGGCACGGCAAGCCCAATGTACCATCGGCACTGAAGATCGGTGTACCACTGGTAAAAAGCCCGAGGCCAGCTTGGCACTGCAATCCCAGTGTACCACTGGCAAAAAGACCGATATACCATCGGCACTAAAGACCGGTGTACCACCGGAAAGAAGCCCGAGTCCACCTCGGCATTCCAAGACCGGATACCACCGGCAAGAAGCCCGAGTCTACCTCGGCATTCCAAGGCCGATGTTCCATCGGTACTCAAAGCCCAAGTCTACCTCGGCATTCCAAGGCCGATGTTCCATTGATACTCAGGTGCCCGAGTCCACCTCGGCATTCCAAGGCCGATGTTTCATCAGCACTCAGAAACCCAAGGCAGACCCAACCCCGAGTCCAACCTTGGTGCTCCCTAAAATCCGACCCTGCGCAACAGCTAATGTTGACCCAATTATTGATTTTGATGATTAACAAAAGACATGAGTATATTCACTATGTTTCTGAGAGATCTAATAAGTGCTTCAGGGGTTAAAAATGTTTAATCAATTAAAAGGAATAAAGAATAAGTTTTGAATCAAATTTTAAAGGAATTTTTTCAAAGTTTAGAACTTAGAGTCGACACCCAAATAGTCAGGAGCCGACCCCAAGGCGTATCAGAAGATTCTGGATTTTTGGCATGGTTCGGAGTCGACATCCAGAGTTTGGAGCCGACTCCAACCTGAGATACAGAGAAGTGCATTCTGTTTTAGTTTCCAGAGCCGACACCTGAGTTTCTGGAGCCGACTCTAACCTGAGAACAGAGAGCGTCTTTTTATGGACATTTCTGGAGCCGATACTCTTGGATTCCAGAGCCGACTCTCGAAAGCGACGAGCCAACACTTAACTTTCTCGAGCTGACTCCTCAACACAACTTTTTATTTGCTATTTTTGGATACCCGATCTGGAGTCGACACTGAAAAGTTGGAACCGACTCCAACCTGTCAGGAATAGATTTTCAATTGTCAGAACGGACTCCAACGGTAATATTTTTCCACCTAATCTTTAACGGTTATTTTTCTTTGTGTGTAGAAGTATCCAAGCATCTCACAACGGCCAGATTTCCCACCTAAACTTGGATTAAGAGATCTATAAAAAGGGAAAATCATCCGTTTGAAAAACAAGAACAGAGCAAGAAATGAGAGAAATATTTTTGAAAAATCGAAAGAATCTTGAGAAAGAAAGAGAGAGAAATCAAAAGGAAATACTCAGAGCTCAAATCCATCAATCCCAAAAAGTTCAAAGAGAAATCCACAAGCCTCTCAAGATCAAATCAAGGAGATTCCCAACATTTGAAGAGAGAAAGCAAAAACCCCAAATCCTCAACTTCTCTACTGCGTGAAGAATCTGAGCTGAGGCTGATTCATTCCTTCAAAGGAGAAGAGGAAAAGAAGAAAAGCATACATTCAAAGAGCTTCAATCAGGCTTTTCTTATCCTTTTATTTTATTGAATATCTACTCATTTAAGAAGCTGTTTAAGTGTTGTATTGAAATCTTTATTGTTTTCAAACTGTTGTTTGCTAATTCAATCAGGGGATTGAATTAGTGGAGGTAGTATAC